>JAJIBD010005932.1:0-72398 GCA_021461705.1 Cryptotis parvus
GAATCACCTCAGACGTTCACCCCCAAAGGCATAGCAAGAACTAGAAGTGCTAGAATGGGCATTGCAAATGACAGCTGTCACACATTCCTCACATCATTCTTTTGCGGATTTTTTGTTTTCCCCAACAGATACTTTCCTATATGGACTCTCAAGCAGATACTGAGACAATATTCCAACCAAAACTATCCTTGAAAGGATCTAAGACATTGCCCTGAAAACATTTCTTCTTATGTGTCCATGATAGTACTTATTTTTATAAAAAGAATATTAAGAGTAAGGCAATAATTGGGTTTGGATTTACAGATTGCACACATTCTAATTCTTAAGAACCAGCTAGAAACCATTCTACTTTTGTCCCAGAAACTACAGATGACCTTGGCAGACTTTGTGGGAAAGATTGAACGCTTACTACCAGGTGACAAATTCTTGTAGGCATTCAAAGAACTCCAAACAATTTTAGCCTCATCTATGAGGCTGTCACAGTGTTTACAGATGGCCCTCAAAAAAAATGGACAAGGTAATCATTTCCTGGACCCAAATGTTTCTACACAACATGATGTTCAGTTTAGGGTCAAGTGCTATCAAAAAGGCTGAGCTGGGAGGCATCATTCTGGCTCTCAACAGTTTCCCTGTCAACCTATTAATATAGTACGTTACTCCTAGTTATACAGTTTAAGTGATTACTAGCATTAATATAGTCCTTTAAAAATTGTTTCTCTGAACCAAATTTACCAAGCTCTTTTACTTCTCTGCAAAAGGCTTTAGATGAGCAAAAGCAAGGCCCTATTTATCACCCATATTTGCTCTCACCCCCAGTTATCTGAGCCCTTCATAAAGAGAAAAGAGAGAGATGACAATTACTCATAGCTCTTCAGCAAGCTACTGCCTCCCAAGAGTATTTCCATTAAACTAGCACAGATTAGTCAAAGAGTTTAACTCGTAATGCAGAAAAAAAATATTCTTCAACAATGCTCAGGTTGTTAACAAGAAGACATTGTTCCTTGTCCCCCTTGACACTTATCCTCAAGGCTGTTAACCTAAAGAATTAACGCAAATGGACATTAGTCATTACCTTTCTTGTGCACATTTAAATACACTCATGTGGTTATTGATAAATACTATGAATACTCGGTTACTTTGTAATATGTGGATCATGCCAGAAAAGTCATCAAACACATTTTTACATGGTTCTGGTATAATGGGATGCCTTAGACAAAAATGCAGGTAGTGATACTGAATATGCTAGCAAAACCTTTATTCAATTTTGCTAAAGATGACTTATAAAAGCAGGCCAGCTTTACAGACCCAAGGTCAATCCACTGTGGATCAGGCTCATTATACCTCAACATGCCTGTGGAAAAAATGAAAATGGGACATAAAAGAGCCTATTCCTCTATATTCATTTCTTAGCATTATATGTAAATAATTTCACTGTTTCACTGTAACTGTTTTCCCATTGTTCATCGATTTGCTCTAGTGGGTACTAGTAACATCTCAATTAGTCCTGTTACAAACAAGTGCAACCCAAGGGCATCTACTTTGCTACAGGGACAGGAGGAGCCCGAAACCATTCTTCAGGTTATGGAACTGAGGTCCATAATAGTTACTAGTCTTTGGCATAAAAAAGTAAATAAATCATGGTAGCTTGCCAGGCATAGTCTCAGTAGAAGGCTCTCAACCCGAGCATTTACTGATGAAACTTAAAGGGGAAGATCAAGTTTTCTCTTGGATGGAGCTCTGAGGAACTATGGAGTCTGAATGTTGAGAATGACTAACTGCATGATGTGTGGTTTGCTCTGCCTTCTTGCCAGGCTTACTGGTATCAGTTAAAACATGTCTATAACGGTTTACTATGTATAAATGAGAAAGAAATTGGGAAGAACCTTATGCAAAATTCAGTAGCCTATAAAAATATCTTGCAGCTGCAAAGCGGCCATGCGCCAAAGGGACATGTGGGTCTGGCGTGGGTGGGTCTCTCTCTTCCGGGCAACTGGCATGGAGGCGGAGGAAAGGGCAGGGCCCAAAACTCCACTCTGAGTCTGGCCAGCATGGTCTCTCCCGGCTCATGAGAGCAAACCCTTGGAGCAATATTGGACTCCGCCGAGGGGGGGGGGCCGGGCCCCTTACCGGGAGGTCAGCTCCATGGGTTGCTTCCACATGGGGTCGGCCGAGCAGCGCAGCTGTGGGTCTGAAGTGGATGGGTCTGGATCTCTTCAGGGGTTGCAAATTAGCTGAGTCTGGCATGGGTGGGTCTCTCTCTTCCGGGGCAACTGGCATGGAGGCGGAGGAAAGGGCAGGGCCAAAAACTCTACTCGAGTCTGGCCAGCATGGTCTGAAATAATTTAAATTTGGAATTTGCTTTAACAGTGGAACATCATTATGGGCTAAAACTCCAGATACAGGAGAAGAGTATGCTATAAAGCCAGTTATTCCACTGAATGGTGGGCTTGAGAAATTGCTCCTTTGGAAGTGAGGAAGTGCTTGTGTAACCTCACTCACAGGACCCTTGTGGTTGGCATGGTGTAGCATTAGTCATAGATTCCTTCAGACTTCCAGAATTTGAGTATAAATTACATTCCCCTGAGTATGTAGCTCATATGGAACCAGCAATGCTGGGGGTAACATGGATATCTCTGAAGAAGCTGACTCAAAAACTCAAAGCTTCTGTGTAGTGCAATCAGCAGGAGAGCAATCCTGACCATCTTACCCTTTCTGTGCTTGCAGTTATCATGAATATATGTTGACTTCATTACTCATGATAACATGAATTACCATAACTTTATTGCTTTCTTTATTCTTTAAAAATAGGCCTTGCCGTGGATCCCTATAAGCCTAACTGGAAATAGGAATTCTCTAGTTTGGAGGGTTTAAAACTAGCACTGGGAAGATTGAGGTCTAAGTGATTCGTTGCAACCTAAATTGCTTTCTTAATATCTGCGATTGTGGTTTTAGATACCTGGTCATGGGCACTGCTCTTTTTTACCTTAAATTTCCAAGCAGCACATTTTGTTAATTAGGTCATACAAAATGTCACTCAAGAAATGACCATACAAAGCATGATGAGCACTAGTTTATAGAATTTGGAGTCAGTAGTTGAGTTACAGAGAGTATCACATTCTAAACTGTGATTGGCAACACACAAAAAAAGTATTTGTTTTACCACCATGAAATTAAATAAGTCATATGTTGCCTGGAGAAGCATAAATGATCACCTAAGTTGGACTATCCAAGTTGTATATCTTCTATAAAGATACTTCAACCACAGTTAAGAGATCACTGAGCAGTCATACAACAGCAGACCGAGCTGAGCATTTGGATAATGTAATAGCAATTGGCTAAACATATGAACCTGGTTCTGTGGCTTCCACTTAATCATGAGTGGACAGCAGTGCTAAGATGTTTTGCTCCTCCTCTTCTTCCTCCTCCTTCTCCTTGTCCTCCCTCCTCCTTTTTCTCCTCCTCCTCCTCCTTTTCTTCCCTCTTCCTCTTCCTCCACCTCTTTCTCCCTTTTCTTCTTCTTCTTCCTCTTCTTCTTCCCTCTCCTCCTTCTACTTCTCCTCCTCCTCGTTCTTCTTCATCTTCTTTTCTTCTTCTCCTTCTTCTCCTTCTTCTTCTTCTTCTTCTTCTCCTTCTCCTTCTTCTTCTTCTTTTTCTCCTTCTTCTCCTCCTCCTCCTCCTCAACCTTCTTCTTTTTCTCCTTCTTCTCCTTCTTCTTCTTCTTCTTCTTCTTCTTCTTCTTCTTCTTCTTCTTCTCCTTCTCCTTCTCCTTCTTCTTCTTCTTTTTCTCCTTCTTATCCTCCTCCTCCTCCTCCTCCTCCTTCTTCTTCTTCTTCTTCTTCTTCTTCTTCTTCTTCTTCTTCTTCTTTTTTTCTCCTTCTTCTCCTTCTCCTTCTCCTTCTCCTTCTTCTTCTTCTTCTCCTTCTCCTTCTCCTTCTCCTTCTCCTTCTCCTCCTCCTTCTCCTCCTCCTCCTCCTCCTCTTCCTCTTCCTCCTCCTCCTCCTCCTCCTCCTCCTCCTCCTCCTTCTTCTTCTTCTTCTTCAAAATATTGGCACGAGTTAGATTTCTAACCTTGAGATGCACAAAGAACTGAAGGGTACTATGAAACTTACATATCCAGCTTGTCCCCCCATGGTCTTTGCTCAGTTTCAAAGTATCTTTAGTAAAAACAGAAGAAGTGGTGTGGGACCTCCAGTACAGTGGGATAAAGATTTATAGTTGAGGAAGGGTGGAATGAACTTAAGAAACATTGGTGGAGGTAAATTGATATTGGTATTGTTATTAGTGTTCGAACATTGTGTGCCCAAAACTCAATTTTGAATAGTTTGTAAATGATGTTGTTTCAACAAAAAATATTTTAAATAATGTATAGGGTTTGTACCAGAATGCTGGCTTCAAGCAATAGCTAGAGAATAATAGAAAGATACTAAGCAAGACTTGCTGAAGAGATAGGGGTCTGGTACAGTTGAGCTCCTCATAGTTTTAAACTGACCCAGCATGCAGCCCGGAGAATAACTCTATTAATGATCTCTGAGATTCAATCAGAGTGCTCCATATTCTGCTACTGGTCATATTTGCTTCCTTAAGATTGTGAAGCTGTAGTCAATAAATGTTATAAAAAGGAGGCAGTCAGGGCGGCTTTGACCATTGAGCAAGAGTGTAGACAACTAGGCCTCTTTCCATGCAAACTTTCTGTGTCGAAAAACAACATGGATTCAGAGTGAAAGTGATTCATTCACTGCTGGTGGAAATGCCAATTCATTCAGCCTTCTGGGAAACAATATCAGCATTCCCCAAAACCTAGCTATTGAACTTCTATACTATTCAGCAACACCACTCCTAAAAATATACCCTAGTGGTCCAAAAATGCAATGCAGAAAAGCCATCTACACTCCTATGTTCATTGCTGTGCTACTTAAAATAGTCAAAATCTGGAAACAACCCAAGTTCCTTAGAACTGATGAGTGGCTAAAGAAATTATGGTCTATCTACACAGTTGTTAGGAAAATGAAGTCATCAAATTTGCTTAGACATAGCGAGTATTATGCTGAGTGAATCGAAGTTAGAGGGAAGATAAACATAGAAGGCCATACCCACAGGTATGTGAAAAATAAGACATACACACAAGTATGTTAATAATAACCAAAGACAGTAGAAACAAGGGACAGGAAGACTCATCTCTGGTAAGGAGCATTTCAAGGGGAGGGGGAATCCATTTGGAACAGAGAAGGGAGCACTATGACAATGGTAGTTGGAAATGATCACTGGACACAAGCTGAGTGCTGAAAGGAGGTAAAGTGATATGCATGAGACCCTCTCAACAACAGTAGTGCAAATCAGCGCCTAAAAAGGAAAAAAGAGAAGAAGAGTGTCAGCCTTAGATGCAGGCTTTGGGGGCAAGGTAGGGATGTGGACGAGGAGGGAAACTGGGGCCATCAGTGTCAGAAAAAAGTGCACTGGTGAAGGAATGGGTGTTAGAGCACTATATGATTGAAAATCATGAACAATTTTAAAACTGTATAACTCAAAGTGATTCAGTAATTTTTTAAAAGAGTATCTTTTATTTTTTATCATCAGTTTCATTGGTCAAAGATTGAGCACCTATATTCATTAAATTATGATAATCTAACTTGGTAGTGTGAAATGGTTAAAACTGTCAATTCTCTGCAATTTCTGATAGCTTGAAACCTGAAGTGCCAACTGCCTTGGGCAAGGCTGCATATTTGAACAAAATTGTTGACAGATTGCAGTATAATCAAAGAAAAAAGAAACCACTGATTTCTAGTGATAATAGCAATTGATTCATTTGAAAAAATTTAATGACAGTGTACAGTATATAAATTAATTAACAAGAAAGGTGATAAGTCCCAGTAACTTCCAAGATCATTTATTGTCTGTTCATCGCTAGAACATGACTCAAAAACTTAGCTATTTTTAAATATCTTCATTTTCAGGTTGAAGAACTCTAAAAGGATGTAAGATTTTGATATAACATTTGTCTATAATGACACTAATGCAAGGTATGCTTAAGTCTTTACACTTCAAAGAAATAACCTTTAAGCCACACTTAGGGAAAGTAAGTCGAAATCAGTGGGACATTCCAGTTGCCAAGGACACTTGTAATCATTTCCTTAATTGTCCTTGACTATCTTATCATTAAAGATGTGGCACATTAATTAAGGATGAAACATCTATTCCTGGAAAAATGGGCCTTGGGTACACAATAGAGAGAGCTTATCCTCTGCATTCTTTATGAATGCAGTTTCTACAGTGTGGGTCATCCATGTTGCAAGCGTTGCCTGGATGGCATGTAAACATTTGGAGCACTCAATTGTAGGAGAATTGGATTGAATAAAATCAATGCTGATAATGCTGAAAATATGTTAAAAACCAGCGTTTCCTAAAGAAGCTTTTATGTCTAGATTAGTATCAGTGTTTAATTGACAGCCTCTTCACTTGGTTAATTACTTGGTCTATTGTGTCAGGGAGAGGGAGAAAGAACAAAAGCATTTGTGTTATGAATAGTGCCAATAAAGGGAATCAAATAAGAGAAAGCTGAACATCCTGTTACAGAACACTATCTTACATAAAATCTTCCTGTAAACCGTAGGAACTTTGTTTCTATGACTATTCTTGAAAAAATGGAAATTGTTGAAGTAAAGCTTTTCAAACACAAGATAGGTCCTTTGTGTTTTACTGTGGAAGACAAACTCTGGGGTAAACTTTCTGCCTTTTGTATTTTTTCTGTTATCAAAAAGAAAACATTTAAAAGATATAAAAACGTATGATGAGAATAATTTGTATGGTTGAACTTCTGTATAAATTAGACATTTTCCACAAAAGGAGAAGGAAATTGGAATGCTCTGAAACCATGCAGCATTTTACGCCTTTCATTTATAATGCTCTGACTTTCAATAATTATTTCTTTTGCAGGTTTTTGGGGTTTTTTGTGTTTTATTTTTTTGTGTGTGTTTAGGTCACACTGGCTGGTGTTTAGGGTTTAGTCCTGGCTTTGAGACCAAGGGTCACTCCTGGTAGGGCTTGGAGGACCAGGCTTGGGGAACCATATCAAATACTGCAACATGGAGAGAACTGGATAGTATCACATTAAGCAAAATAAGTCAGTGTGAGGTAAAATTTTAATATGGTAAAATTTGATATTTTACCATATCAAATATTGGCCTTGTGCAAGGCAAGCACCCTGTCCACAGTAGTATCACTCCAATCCCTCTTAAAGATTATCCTGAGACAGCTTTATGAAAATTCTTGATAACTCTGAAAAAGCACAGCGCTGTTCAGAGACACTAACATAGTCAATGGATCCTGAAAAGGAGTTTGTATCCTTTTCTGATATATCCCCACTAATTGGCTATCTAATAGGTTGTTACTCCTAAAGATGATTTTAAGGCTCATCCCTTGGTTTTCTTCTTTTTTCTTTGGGAACCTCATTCAGCATGATTTTTTTTATTGCCACTCATCTACTCAAAACTCACATGATTGTATTTCCAGTCGGTACCTCTTCACTGAACTCCATTTGGATATCTATTAGGCACTTCGGTGTGCATTTATTCTTTTAAATGATAGTTTAGATAAGATGGCTAAAATAAACATGTTACATTTATAGGTTTGATATGCAAAGTTACTGCTCTCAACTACCACCAAAGTGCCCGTGAGCCTTCACCGCTGTCCCTGTGTCATCTCCAGTCAAGCCTTTATTTCACCCACAGCTCCCTGCTGCTGCTCATTAATTTTTTTTTTGCTTTTTGTGCCACACCTAGTGATGCTCAGGAGTTACTCCTGGCTCTGTACTCAGGAATTACTCTGGGAATTGCTCAGGGGACCATATGGGATGCCAGGGATGGAACTTGGTCTACTGCGTGCAAGGCAAATGTCCTACCCACTGTGCTATCACTCTGGCCCCAGTAATTGGTTTTGTAATCCAAGTTTGTTATTTCTTGGTGTTTTCTATTCCTTTGTTTTCTCTCTCTATCTATAGTCCATAGATGAGGAAGATCACTTGACATTTGTCCTCGCACTGGCTTATTTTGCTTAACGTGATACTATCCAGTTCTCTCCATGTTGTAGTGAACAACGTGATTTCATCCTTTCTTAACATTCTTTAAACCAAAGGCTCCTTTCTCACCTTTCTTCTCCTCATACAATTCTGCAGTTTATTGCTAGATTTTCTCCTATCATTATCTCAGCTTGGTCAACTGAGATAATTACAAAAAAAATATTTATTGTGGGTTTAAAAGAAAACCTCACTCATTGGTGTGCATATATCATTTCTTGCCTGTGTATTACTCTAGTTTTCTATGTAGGATGACGATCCAATTCTCTTCTCTTTCATGTTATGTTAGTGGCCTTTCTTTAAAATATACACACTTTACATAAGCTATCTCACCCATCCTGCCTCCCCTGATTTCATCTGAAGTTCACCTCTAAGAACTTTTATTTTTGGTAGTTATTTACAATATTGTTAATGATATGATTTCATGCATACTGTGTTCTAATACCACACCCTCTCCCAGGTAGCTACTTCCCTCCACTATGATCTATGTGTTCCCTCCTGTAACACCCTTCTGCAGCCCACCATAGTAAACTCAGATTTCCAGTATGGGCATGATATAAACTTGAGAATCAGAGAAGCTGAAACATTTATAAGGAGATGAATCAAGATAGACCACATGCTGAGACACAAAGCATACCCTAATGAAATAACAAAGACAGAAATTGTGTCAACTATTTTTTTCAGACCATGATGCACTGAAAATGGAAGTTAACCATACACAGAAACAGGGAGTCAAACCAAACACCTGGAAACTGAACAGCTCACTGCTGAACAACCAGTGGGTCATAGGAGAAATCAAAGAGGAAATCCAAAGATCCCTGGAAACAAATGAAAATAAAGACACAAACTATCAGAACTTGTGGGAACAACGAAAGCAGTGTTAAGAGGAAAGTTCATAGTTCTGCAAGCATTAATCAGGAAAGAACAAAGGGCCCACATATGTAACCTGACTTCACAGTTAAACATACTAGAAAAGACCAAAAAAAAAGGAGCCCAACCCAGGCAGAAAGAAGGAAATAATAAAACTTAGAGAGGAAATATATGAGCTGGAATCCCAAAATACAATCCAAAAGATTAATGAAACCAAGACTGGTTGTTTGAAAAAATAAACAAGATCAACAAACATTTAGAGGTTTTCATGTGTCTCTTTTTGCCTGTATTCATTGCTCAGTTCTAGGTTGGTATTAGTACTTTCGACAAGTATTAGCACACTGTTCCCTTCTCTTTCTTACCTAACCCCTGACTCCCACATGTACAATAGCAATGTTTTTACATGACAGAGCCCAAACTCCTTCAGGTATTCAGGTGGTATCTCACTTTCTTAAGGATGCTTCCCAAAAAGCTTTGCTTCCTATACAGAAAGATTCAGATATATGGACTGACCATCAGCTAAGTGAGATAGGATGCAAAGTTGACCACCAAAAGTAATTACCTATCTAACAGAAGATGAAACTTGGCAGAGACCTGCAGTCAGACACAAACTCTACCTGGGTTACTAAATAATCTGTTAAGGGGCACATTTCAACCTTGGGGCAGGAAATGGTGAATTTTTTATAAAGTACTGGATAAAACATGCAAAAGACTCAGCCCAGTCTTCATAACAACAAACCTTTAGGGATTCCATGGAATACATTTGCTATCAATTCCGTGGTCTAGGTGATGACTACTGACATTGTCTGAGTTCTAATCAATTAAACACTAACCAAACATTCCAAGTGTATAAACAACTTCTCTGAATGTTGAGAATCTTCAGAGATTCTCTGAATCTCTGAAAGATGAGCCACGTGTAGCTCTGAAAATGAAGATTTAATAGGCATATTGACAGTTTTATCAGAACCGGTCACATAGAGAAAGCAATGATGTGTGCAGCTGTATTTTTATCTTGTTCTCAGTCATGGAAAATAATGCTTTCAATTTCATTTACCAACTAAAAGTGTCTAGAACATTTTATAGGGATTCTTAGAAGTTATGGGGACCCACAACTCAGTCCCCAATTGCTCAATTCTGCTGAGCTTTAAAATGTACTTCCAGTCATTAATGTACTTGGAATTTGTGGAGTTAAGATAATTAAGACACATTTTTTGTGATAGTTCCTTAGAAATAGTGGCATGGTCCCATCTAGGCAGACACAAAGCCTTTCTTAAACAGATGGGTGGTCAAGAAGTCAACCAAAAGACCCTGTATGAACAACAAATGTGTTTGTCAAGAGCTGGAGTCCAACTGGTGAATGTGGAAATTATTTTCCTACTAAGCTGCAAGCCTGTGGCAAAAGAATTAGGGAGTCAGTTGACTCTTGTATGGTAAAGCAAAATGACCTAACAGATCCTTGACAATAGAAAAAGGCAACCAGCTGATCCAGGAGTGATTAGGCTCAGCTTCATGGTCCTTGTATCCTTATAAGAGTCTCTTCTGCTGCCAGTTTAGCATCTTACTTGATCTTCATTTTATGTCAACACAAACTAAAATGTGGCGTCTGCTCCAATGTAGACAACGAGCTTAGCCTTTTATAAGAGAAGATATAAGAAGAGATACTATAAGAGGAATTATCGCTTTCATGGCTACAACACCTAACACCTGAAGAATATGCTACCAGTACTCATCAATACACTGGCTCGACTCTTCTCATGCTATCTACCAGAATGCAATATTCCATCCTAATGGAAAACCAGCAGGACCAAGTTCTGTTGTACAAGAAGGATGATATCCATGACATCAGTAACTATAGACCCATCTGCCTGTTGTCCGTTGTCTACAATTTATTCACTTTAATCATCCTGAAGAGAATGGGCAGAACACTAGACAAAGGACAACCATGTGAGCAAGTTGGGTTCGAAAGAATTCAACATGATCAACCATATCCATAGGGTGACCAAGCTCATAGAAGTTTCACAAGAGTTCAAGATGCCAATCTCTCTAATATTCTATTGATTTAGAGAAAGCCTTTGATTCTGTTGAGACTTAAGCAGTCATCGAAGCCCTAGCTAAACAGGGCCTTCAAACTCAGTACATGAAGATCCTCCGTGAGCAGTATTATGGATTCACTATCAGGATCTCACCATTCTACATGAGGTGATCATCATCATAAAGAGAGGGGTTCGATAGGGAGATATGGTTTCACTGACACTCTTCAGTGCCATCCTCGAGAACATCATGCAATGACTGGAATGGGAAGGAATGGGAGTGAAGATAGATGGTCAGCAACTACACCACCTCTGCTTTGCTGGTGACATCATTCTAATAACACCAAATATCAGTCAAGTGGCACGAATACTGGCCGACTTCAACTGTGAGTGTGAAAAGGTCAGACTGTAGCTGAATTTCAAGAAGACAATGTTCATGAGAAATTGACTAGTTCCTGACATTCCATTTGCTCTCAACAGAATGAACATCTCCGAATGCAGCAGATATGTCTACCTAGGTTGAGAGCTCAACATGATGAACGACCTAGTACCTGAACTATGCAGGAGAAAGAGAGCAGAGTGGAACACCTTCAAGAACGTCAAGGAAGTGGTAAAGAAGACAAAGAACCTCCGGTTCTGGGCACATCTTTTGACTCCACCATTCTTCCTGCACTAACATACATACGCCTCAGAGACCTGGGCAATACAAAAACTGGATGAAAACACTATTACGTTGTCCCAAAGAGAAATGAAAAAAGTCATGCTTGGAATAGCACGCTTCACGCAAGTGAGAGAAGGAATCGGAGTTCTAACCTCTGTCACAATCAAGAATTGGATATTGTCTCATTTGCCGACATGATAAAAATCAGATGGTCGAGACACGTAATGTGATTTAGGGACGATTGCTGGACTAGATTTGTGAACAACTGGATTCCATGGGACGTCAAAAGAACGTGTGACCACCCACCTATAAGATGGTCAGATTTCTTCATCAAAAACCTGAACAAGTGCATGAAGAGCCTCACAAGCGGCTGGGGAAGCTGGAACTTGGCTTGCCCCAGGCCCAGTTGACTATGGAGCCCCGGAGGGCAGATGGGTTTTGGGAGTGGGCCCATCACCTCTGGGGGGTCCCGAAGCATCCGGATGAGACTGCGCCCATCACACTAGCCACCATTTTCACTGTCCGGACGCTGGGAAACTGCCTCACGACCAGATTAACAGAGCAAAACCAATTCGAGCCCAGGTAGGCGGCTCCCAGAAGCGGAATCACTGGGAATCTGTCAGATGGAGTCAGGGGTCGGCCATTTCCCCCTCCATTTTGTTGAGCCTGGTGGCCCCCCCAGGAGCTGCCCTGGGGCCACCAGCCATAGCATGAAGAGCCTCACAAGCAGCTGGGGAAGCTGGAACTCGGTGCGCCCGGGCCCAACTGACTATGGGGCCCCCGGGAGGGCAGACGGGTTTTGGGAGGGGCCCATCACCTCTGGGGGGTCCCGGAAACAGCCGGATGAGACTCGCCCATCACACCAGCCACCATTTTTGCTGTCCAGATGCTGGAAAACTGCCTCACAACCAGATTAACAGAGCAAAACCAGTTCGAGCCCAGGTAGGCTGCTCCCAGAAGCGGGAATCAGAACCACTGGCCGCAAGTGGCCACACGGTCCATTAAAATAGTGGAAACAGTAATGTCTTTTAATGCACTGCATTCCACGATGTGCAGGAAAGTTTGGCGGGAGGGAGAGAAATGACACACAGAACCTGCCAAGTAGTTGAGGTATGGGAGGGTGGAGGGAGGTGGGGACATTGGTGATGGGAGATGGGTTTGGGTGGAGGGATGGGTGTTGGAACACTGTAGAACCAAAACTCTACATGAGCATCTTTCAATTGTATGTCTAAAATGGTGTAATAAAATTGGGGGAATAATAAAAAAAAAGAAAACAAAACAAAACAAAAAAAACCCTGAACAAATGGTTTGAGGCCCTTCGCATTCCTGGAGCAATCAGATGCCATTGGGCTACACTTGCACACAACAGGGAGGAATGGAGACATTACTGGCGCCCTCTGGAGCAAATCAATGAACAATGGGAAGATAAGTGATAGTGATGGCTACAACATTGCTAATTGTGCTTTTTATGAGCAATTTCCCACCAAACAAGGGTGGGTTAACCAGTTTGTAATCTTCTATCTGTAAAATTCTACTTATAAGGATGTAACAGAACAATATACTTTCTCACAGGATTTCTGAAATAAAAAGTTAATTTCTATAAAATTTGAGACTATATAAATGACAATTTCCCATTAATGAGAATTTTTCACTGTAGTTATAGATCAAAAGGAATTTTCAATGGAAACCACTTTATTGAAATTAAAAATAAGAGAGTCAAGAGTGTGGAGGGTACTAGTTTGTTTATGCAGATCGTTTCTATGTAAAATTATTGTATGCATACACATATAAGAAATTTCACACATTTGTACATATATGGATACAACAAGGTTAAGTTTTCTATATTTAATATGTTAATTATGCGCACATCTAGTCTTGCTTAGTATGCACCAAATGTGACAACATGCAGAACAACAAAACAGATACAGCTTCCATTATAAAATGGGACCCTTATTTTTTTAGGTTCCATTGTAACACTTACTAATTCTTAGCAGTAATTTATTTTTTATATCATTATGTATCCACAATGAATGATAATATGAAGGAAAGAAGGTTCATTATGACAGAATTCTGAGATGAGAAGGAAAGAAGATTCATTTGTGATATAAATTCTGTGTCATAAAACTTAACACCACTTAATGACTGTTCCTCACTAAGAAAGTATAGAGGATAATCACTTCCAATGCACTGTTTATCAAATTTACTACATTGCTCTATAGTAATTGGATCATGCTTTCATTAAAGGCACTTAAGGATGCCATGCATACTAATATTTTCTAAAAAGTGAGAATCTTTGTATAACATATCATTGCATTGTGAGCTGAAGAATTGTCGCATTCCTAAATCAATTAATATAACAAACATTTATTGGATATTCTAAGGTACTGATACAGTTTTGTGAAATAAATTCCTAATTTTTATAGCATTTGCCTAGTTTTGACTTAGAGTATTTAGAATTGAAAATAAATCATGCTGACACCTTCTGCTACCTAAATTATTTAATATGATTTGATAATTTAGAATTATTTTCTATAACTTTCATAATTATCAGAGTGTTATATGACATGACTCTGCACTTTAGTTGTCCTGACATAGTTTAAAATAATGCTGATTGACAGTTAATTGGGAGGAGATCTTTTCACAACACATGTCTGACAGGGATTGGATACCCCAAAACATACAGAGAACTCCCACTCTCACACTCGAAGACAATAGAAAACAACCAACCTAATAAAAAAGTGAACTAAAAAGACCTAAAAAGAAACATCTCGCAACACAGCCACAGCCATCCTCCAGGTCCGGACCCCACAGCTGCACACAGCCGGATCCCAAGAGAGAAGCCGAATTCAAGCCAGGCACGCGGGACTCGGCACTACGCCAACCAGGTTTTTGACGAGCCGGTGCTGGGGCCGCTTCCCCTGATCCTGCTCGCCCCACAAAGGCCTGGAGGCCCAGCCCAGAAATGCTGCTGGGGCTCTTCTCAGGGCCGTCTCCCTGCCTGCCCTCCTTGCACTAGACGCCTTGGATTGCGGACAAGTTTGGTCCCTTGGCTTGTTCTCCCGCCAAGCACCCAGAAGTCAGAAAACCTCGCGCAACACAACCACATCCATCCTCAAGGTCCGGACCCCACAGCTGAACACAGCCTGATCCCAAAGCGCCCATGCAATAGCTCAAAACCTGTTATACCACAAACTCGTGGGAGTCAGAGGCTAGGTAAGACAGAGAAGGGAACAGTGTGCTGGTAATCGTTGAGAATGATGGTACCATCCGAGAACTGAGCATTGAATATAGCAAAAAAGGTACACATGATAACCTCTAGATATATATATTGCAATCCACAATGTGTAAGAAAGGGAAGCGAGGAGAGAGAAAGACAGAGACAGAGACAGAGACAGGGAGATAGAGAAGAAAGAGAGAGAGGAGAGAAAAGAGATAAAGAACCTGCCATGAAGGCGGGCTAGGGAGAGGGGAGGAATTGGGGACATTGGTGGTGGGAAATGGGCACGGGTGGAGGGATGGGTGCTGGAACACTGTATAAGTGAAAGCCAAACATGAACATCTTGTAATTGTATATGTCACAATGGTATAATAAAATAAAAAAGAAACACCTCAAAAAGATATGCAGATGTCCAACAGACAAATGAAAAATTATTAGTGTCAGCTCTTGTTAAGCAAATGCCAAGAAAAACTACCATAAGATAAACCTCACACTCATGTTTAAAAAATGTTTATATTTAAAAGGAAAATAATGGAAACAAATGTTAGCAAAAGTTTGGAGAAACTGACTTCGAGAATAAGTAGAGACGCTTATTTAAAAAATTTTATTATACCACCATAAAATGTATAGCTACAAAGATGTTCATGTTTGAGTTTCAGTCATACAGTGTTCCAGCAACAGTGCCCTTTTCCACCACCAATGTCCCCTGATTCTCTCCCCATCCCGTCTCTATGGCAGCATGTGACCTACTCTCTCTCTCGCTCTGTCTCTCTGTCTCTGTCTCTATTGCTCTGTGCCTCTGCTCTGTCTGTCTGTCTGTCTGTCTGTCTGTCTGTCTCTCTCTCTCTCTCTGTCTCTCTGTCTCTCTGTCTCTGTCTCTGTCTCTCTGTCTCTCTGTCTCTCTCTCTCTCTCTCTCTCTCTCTCTCTCTCTCTCTCTCTCTCTCTCTCTCTCTCTCTCTCTCTCTCCTCAGCTTATTTTGACAATGTGTGATGTACCAGAATTTTGTTCTGGTAAGGTCAGTCTTATACGTAGAGGAGTCATGTTGTATTTTCAAAATTGCATTCTAAACCAATAGAAAATAAATTGCATTTGTTTTTTAAAAGTAACATTTCTTAAAAACAATATAATTAAAGATGACCTCTTAATAAAAAAGAAAAGTGACCTCTTAGCATTAACAAAAATCAATGCATTTTATTGGAATATAGAGAAGTTTAAGTAGCTGATCAAAATTGTATAGAATTTGAAAGCAAGTTAAATATTATACAACTCTGTGGTTAAATTGCAATTTTTAAAAGCAGAATAGTTCATTTATAATGCAGATAAAATATCATCAGGTTTGGGCATTGATATATTATCTCGGGATTTAAATTGTTGGGATAGTGCTGCCCTCTAGTGATAATTTTTGTAGAACTTGCTTTATTTTATTGCAACTCATTTCTTAGCTCAATTTTGACTTGTTCTCAAGATTGGTGGCACATTGCAATCCATCTCCTGAAGAGCTTCTGAAACAATTTCTATTCTTGACACCTAAATTTTATGTTTGTTTTACCTATTTCCGAGAATTAATTATTTTGTCAGCCATTTTTTTAGATCCAAGTATGCATCATGTTAAGGAATAAATCAAAGCACTAACAGTTGCAAGAAATTATCTTCATTCTTGGAGCATTTAGCATGGCAGTGTTATTTGTTCTTCTCTGCCATTTTTCATACATTTTGATGGCCCCAAAGTTTCTTGATTAACTATCTGTCACACAGCACAATACAGAACAAATAAAGCGTACTGAAACACATGTGCATATTGAAACACATGTGTATTCACAATTGTCAAATTGGCTCTTCCTCCTTTCTCTGCAACACCAGTTCCCAGCTAGCTTGAAACCCAATGCAGCTTGGCTTCATCAGCATAGCACAGAAGCATGGGTAACAGTTTAACCTCAATAGGAAACAAAACTGGGTGAATGGCACTGAACCTGAAGATAGTAACGAGAACATTTTTTCATATTGAGAAGGTATGTGTACTTATCATGGTCTGTGTGTATAAGGGTCTGAGTGTTCCTTTTGTGTTTGTGTGTGTCTATATGTCTCTCTGTGTGTTCATGTATGTGTGTCTGTTTCCTGTATTAACCCTTTGAAATATGAATCCGAATTGAACACAATGAATATTTGATGTTAAAGATTTGTCAGGTTTTAGGCAATAATCATGCCAGAATTACGTTAAAGCAAGTTCTTATCCAAGAGAAAAGAGATAAAGAACCTGCCATAGAGGCAGGAGGGGAGGGAAATGGGGACATGGTGGTGGGAAATGGGCCCTGGTGGAGGGATGGGTGCCGGAACACTGTATGACCGAAACCCAAACATGTACAACTTTGTAATTGTATATCTCCACGGTGGTATAATAAAATGTTAAAAAAAAGAAAGTTCTTGTCCTTTAGAATAAAGACATACATATTTATGAATGAAATAATATGTGTAAAATTAACTTGAAAATAGTACAATAGTAGGAAGTCCATGGGAGTTTGGGCACTTTGGATTTGCTGCGTTCATAACGTTGGTCTTAATGGTGAGTACATGGAGTCTTTTATGTGATACAGACTTGGAATTATCCATAACACAAGTTTTAGAAAATTCTAAAAGCCTTCCTTTCTGAAGGGATGAAAATTGGGAAGGAGTGTTCTATACTACAAACTAGAAATAGAGACCAAAGAAAGAAGTTCAAAAAAGAAAAGAAAGTGCTTTTAATAGTTTGTGTTGAGCCTATGGTAATTCCATTGTACTGACTTTCTCTGAACATTCTTTTAAGTTATACAATATTGCCAAGATCATTTCATTCACAGTGCGGGACAAGTGCTTACTTCGTATCCTGGATGTGGGGCTGGTGGAAAGGGAAAGAGAAGGTGAACAAATATCCTGTCTCTGGTACAGGGGAATATTTACTGATTCTTTCTAGGAATACTTACATATTCCTAGAATTAAAATATGCAAATTATATTAACATTACATATGATGTGAATATGCTACATGAATCAGTGAATGTATTTGTAAAACACACTTTAAGATTCCTGGAAATGTAGCAATATACATACTGCTATTTTGAAGGCGTTTCCATCTGGGAGCTTTGCTTATATTTTTCTTTGCTGTGCAAAAATTTATGCTGGTTTTGTGATCCTATATCTGATAATTGGGCATGTGTCCCCTGTCCCAATGCACACGTCATTTAGTCTTTCGGAGCAAGTGCTTGGTTCGCCAACGGATTTGGTGACCTACTGCAAGCAGCCAGCAGAGGGAGCTGTGGGTCTCGGAAGCGACAAGGAGACAGAATTTAACACTTCCTTTTCACACTGGGCCACTTTTTACCTGTTTCACAGACCTCAGAGCTCTAAATTGCTAAGTGAACAACTGCAAGCAAAACCTGCTCAGTCTTAACTCCCCAGTCGTACAAAGATCTTCAAATTCTTGTTATAGTACGGAGCCAAGAAGCTTGAAATCAGAGCGGGGCTTACTTTTTATAGGGATCAGGGTGGGGGTGCTATAGTCTGAAGGAGCTTCAGGCGATCTCCGTGTTCAAAGGCTTTTTGCGCGGGCAATTCTTGTGCTCCGAGGATCCCTTCTAGACCCCTAAGTGATCTCCTTGACCCCTGTGCTTTGCTATGATTCTTCAGCTCTAGACCTTTCCTTTTAATGTTCTTCATTTCTTTAATTCTTCCTTACTCTCCCTTTTCCCCATAATTTCTTCCAAGACTAGCGAGGCAAAATTCCGTACTTTGGTGCTGCCCATTTTAAGTTAAGGCAAGAAGTTCCGACAGGAAGACAGCCTCGGGCATATGGGCCTGCTTACTCTGGGTAAGTTCACAGGTCAAAGATCAGCATGTGAAAGAGGCCCTATTTTATCAGAGCCAGAGAGGCAATCAGCTCCTACTGGCAGTCTGAGGCCTTAGGTGCCTTTCTTCTTGTAGCCTTTGAAAATGAACCTACACACTGAAAGAAAGGTTTAAAGAAACCCTTGAAACAGCGGTTCATGATCTCCCTGGTCTAAGATCATGCAGCCCAGCGCTATAAAAAGTGAGAGACTGATCCCAGTTCAGCAGCTTCAGGGAGAAGAAAGGCTTAAACCCTGCCAGGCTTCAGCTGCCTTCGTTGACCACAGAAACCAGGAAAGAAAGCGCGTTGTCCTTAGTTAAGAGTAATGTAAACTGGTCCCTATAGATTTTTGGATACTAAGTGGGATATTAATTGAGTTTTTAAAAAAGAGAGAGAGAAACCTTGTCATTTGTGTTATCATGGATGGAACTTGATGACTTGATACTAAGTGATAATTCAGACCAGAGAAAGACATATACCACATGACCTAGTTTGTATGCAAATCTTCAAAAAAAAATTTCTTAAACTAGCAGGTGGTTGCCAGTGGTAGAGAAATGGGTAATGTGGTCAAAACCGTCCAACTAACAGATATAAAATAAAAGGATCGGAGGGATATTGTCGGGATACGCTGGTGAACGCCCGACAAAATCTGGGAGCAGGGTTGGGGTGCCCCTCTGCCCCAGGGGACCGGCGGCCGTTGGACAAAGAAAAATATAAGCATCCAGCAAGTTTTATGAGGCTTTTACTTTCGCAAGTTCTGGCATACATCAGCAATTGGTAAACCCCGAATTTAGGGTTCCTGGCTGGGCCTCCGTCACATGTGGGCCAAGATGGCTGTCAACTCCTCTTAGGCCCAGCTGGGAAGAACAGAGAGGAGAGGGCTAAGAGGCAAGAAAGAGAGTGCCAAAAGAGCCCAGAAAGAAAGCAGGCTACAGTTTTTATAACCCTGCAACTCAGACCACCCACTCCAATGGAAAGCACTCAGGGTCAAATTCCCCTCAGGTAATTTCTCCTAGGATCTTACCAAGGCCCTTTGAGATGTTGATGTTGCCGAGCTCTGCCTTGGAAGCGCCCCTTGCAGGGTAGAGTAGAGGAGGGCATCTGAGATGAACTGTATCTCAAAATACAAAGGCATGCAACTGTACCAAAGAATATTCTACAGCCAGTTAAATATTTCTTCAAGCCTTCACAAGAGTCTCATCTTTATGGTTGTTCTGTATATCAGCCTTTGAGTTATCAGAGAGCCATGCTTCCTTGCTTGGAGTCAAACAGCATTTCTCTCTGGTCTAATTACTTAGAGATCCAACGTGGCCAGGCAAATATACCGAAAAGATCTAGCTAGTCCATGATAATTGTGGCAGCATGAGAGAATATTTATAGCAGCCAGTATAGAATACATGGTCAGATCAACTGCCACATTCAAACTATCCTCCTCCTATTTACAAAGTGACCTGCAGGAGGCAACTCCAGGTCAGATGCAGAGGCTCTGGGTAGCAGTGTACAGCAACAGGATATGATGACAAATAATTTTGTATTGTGTATTTGTGAGTTGTTAAAGTAGTAAATTTTCAAACATTTCATTGTAGAAAAAAATTGCAACAGTATGTGTTGATAAATATTAAGCAGACCGAGAGTGGTAATTATTTCACAATACATCCAAATATTGAACCAACATCTTGAGCACCAGAAATAAAAACCATATGCCAATTATAACTCAATTTAAGAAAAAAACACAAAGTGCTAAGACTTTTCTTCCATTGTTCAAAGATCTCTAATGTTTAAATGATGATGACTTGATAAAAATAATGATGGCGATTGTGATGATGGTGATAATGACAACAATAATGATATTATGACTTTATCAATACCATTCCCATATATGAGCTATAATGTAATGGTCAATATAATTAGTGTCAGCTAAGGGAGCAGGTGTGGGGATGGGAATGGGAAATGAAGGTCTCTAGTGATGGGGGTCATACTGGTGGTAGGATTGGTGTTGAACAATGAATCTAACAACTTTATTGTGAAAAACCTTGTACTTTGTAAATCATGGTATTTAAATAAAGTTAAAAAATTTTAAATGATCTTAAGGGTGGATGTTGGAATGTTATATAACTGAAAACAATTATGAACAACTTTGTAACTTTTTTATTAAATCTCGTGGTGATTTAATTAAAAAACTTAATAATAAATGACTTCCTTGTCAAGACCCTGAAGGAACGGTTTGAGGCTCTTCATATTCCTGAATCAACCAGATGCCATTGGGCTACATTGGCACGTGACAGGGTCCAATGGAGATGTTACGGGCACCCGCTCGAGCAAATTGATGAATAACGGATTCAAGTGATCAAGTGAATAATAAATGTAAAAAAATCAATGGAGTCAGTGGTATATATAGACACAATTATGTACTGGTTTGCCAGGCACAGAGTTTATCCGCTAAACTATATTATTTTTAAAAACGGATTGTTCACAACTGTAAAACATTAGCATAATTACTTACACAAATAAAGCAAAGATAAAGGAAGTTTCATGACAATGGTGAAGGAATTAGTGTGGAACATTGTGCACCTGAAACTTAACTATGAATTAAGTTAAAATAAAATAAAATATTGTTTAAAAAAAGTACAGAAAGCTTCACAGGAACACAAAGAAAAGGAAACCTTATTCACCGTAGGCAGGTACTGGACTTGTTACCATATATCCAGCAATTCCATTCCTAGGTATCTAACCCAAGAACACCAAAACGCTAACCTAAAAATACATTTGACATCCTACCAGTTGTAAGATGGCCTTACAGTTGCTTTCAACAAGCCCCCATGACAGTCACTCACTTTGCTTATGTTTGCCCTTTATTATATTAAGAAGGTATGTTTACTTCTAGATTGCTATGTATAATGGTATTTATACATTTTCAATAATGAATTAACATCTCAGTTATATTGAATGCTCTATGTTTGGTTAGGTCTTTTTATATGCATAGAAATTTATATTATAGTTGTTTATTCACTAACACAGACAAGTAAGCAGTATCTATAGTATAATATTTTCTGATATAAAGCCAGTATTCTTTTCCTTCAGATAATATACACATTGCACTTTTATAAGTAGATCTATTCAGATTTTTCCTTTTTAAACATTTTAAATTCTCTTTGTTCTTGTGAGATTTTAGTAAATTTTACATTTGAAGGATTTACCTGTTTCAAGTAACCTCTAATATGTATTAGCACAAAATTAGCCATAATATTAAATTTTTTAATTAATGTACCTCTAAAAACCAAATTTAGTTTTTGAACAAAATTTATTTACAATTTTTGGAATTTCAGGATACTAGCTCTATTAATTTATACAGATCTTGGTATCACTACCTACACACACACACACACACACAATCTCATTTGTGGGGGGAAAAAGAAATATTGAAAGAGTAAATGGTCAAATGGTCAAAGTCATCAGAACTGAAGATTTTATTTATCCAACTCAGCTTTCATGGGGACCAGGTTTGGGAGGGACCCTTGAGACACTGGTGGTGGCAGCAGGCTCTCTGGTGATGAGTCTGGTGTCACAATGATGTACACATGAAAAGTGTGAAGCTGTGCTGGAGCAATACCTCAGCAGTTGAGACACTTACTTGCCTTGCACATAGCCGACCCAGGTTCTATCCCCAGTACCACATATAGTTTCCCACCCCACCCCAACCCCACCAGCACACCAGTTGTGTTCCCTCAGAACAGAGACAGATGTAACCTCTTAGTCCCACCATATGTGGCCCAGAAACAAAAGCAAAAGTGGTACAATGTTAAAGTGTTATAAATCCTGGTACCACAATAAAGATAGTTTTGAATGAATGAATGAATGAAAGGGCTAGAAGGGTTGGTCATTTTTTAAGATCTTTGTATTTTTTAATAAGCCCCCAAATATGGTAAAGATTGATCATAGGAGCTCACCTGAACAAATCCTGTAATATCATGCCAGAAAGGCAACTTCTATGACCATCCTAGACCCTATCCTTTAACCCAAATTGAAGCACTGTGAGATTCCGCAGTTAAAACCTCTATTGCTTTCTCCATGATCCTTCTACCTAGCAACAACCTTCAAGCTGCTTTCACAAATGCACTTGCCTTTTCGATTCTGATGACTTTGTTTGGGTTACTTAAAGACCAAAATAAAATGTAATTTAATGTGATGTGAAAGCTAAACATAATGTGGTAGTTAGTCTAAGTCAAGGATTATATTAGAAATGTAACATGAAAAGACTAATCGTAACTGTGAATAGTCATCCCATGGTACTGAACTTAGTGCTTCTTAGAGTATAATTTTTTAATATATTTTTGTAAGTGATTAAGCAATATAGTAAACTAAATAATACTGGAAAAAATGCTTCACAAAATAAAGTGGTCAGTCATGTACTGTGTTAGTAAGTGGCCCTAAATGAAAAGATAAAAAAAGAATTTGACCAAGGATAAATAGCTGTATTTTTTATTTTACATTACCAGCACAAGCTCAAGTAAATCAATGAACAACTGGAAGACAAGTGACAAGTGACAAGTGACAATCTTCTTACTCAACTCTCATTTAGTTCATTCAAGAAAACCTATTTTCTTCAAGGCACTGTCCTAGTTACTGTGGGAAATAAAAGGAAACCAAGGTAGGGCTTCTTCCCCAAATATAACTTACAATTTTATTGAAAAGGCAGTCTCATCAGATAGTAAAATGTCATATAACACATGCTAAGCTAATATTTAATTCTGAAAGAAACTGGAAGAATTTAGACGTTTCTATGGAGAAAAATGTTTCTCAGTTGAGTCATGAATAATTAATTTTCCATTTGGATATAAAAAGAGAGGGCTTTTAAGAATATAAACAAAATACAGAAAGACATGAAAAATTTCTATGCTATTAGGAGTGTCATTAGGAATAGTAGAAGGGGTAAAAGGTAAGAAATAAAATTGTAAGTACAGTGGGTAGGGTGCTTGCATGTGGTCAACCCATTTTGCTCCCTGGAGCCCTATATGGTCCCCAAGTCTAACAAGTGTGGTCCCTGAACACAGAGTCAGGAGTAAGCCTGGATTACCTCTGGTGTGACCCTAAAGCAAAATCATACCAAAAAAGAAGAAATAATACTACCAATGATTGTTTTTTATATTCATGCTTCTAGGTCCATGCTTTTTTCTTTTTAAAATACTTTTTAAAGATGCATACTTTTTTCATTTTTCACCTCTTAGCAATCATTTCCCTAATATTACAAAGAAGAAAATCGAAGTACAAAGTTACATATTCATTTGGAAAAATGGAAATTATTGCAACCTTAATAAGTATTCAAGAATGTCAAAAACTTAAATGTTAACACAACACATACATTAAGTCACAGAAGAAAGGAAAGTAGATAATATTTATGTTTTTTTTTTATAAACTTTTTTTTTTTTGCTTTTTGAGTCACACACAGCAGCACTCAGGGGGTTACTACTGGCTCTGCACTCAGGAATTACTGAGTGAATAGTCATCCCATGATAATGGGATGCTGAGGATCGAACCCTGGCTGGCACAGGCCAGCCGCGTGCAAGGCAAATGCCCTACCACTGGGATATCATTCCAGCCCCTGATATTTATGTTTTTTTCCAACTACATCAAACCTAGGTTTATGTTCAACTTTGAAGTTTCAGTGCCTACTAGACAATACAAAAGACCAATATGGGGAACTGATGAGACACAATTCATTTGGGAATCCTGACAAAAATGGAGTTTAAGATAGAATATCCATGGCATGAGAAATTAAGGAAGCAGTTGCAGAGAACAATTTAGCCTGAGTAAGTATAATCCAGGTTGGTCTCTTCTAAAAAGTTAAGTAAGTGGACTAATTCATCCAAAAAATGAAATAATTTCCAACTATCAGGTTAGAATCAGGAATACCCATAGAAGATTTTAGGGGGGAAGAAAACCCTCTTGTTCTAATGGAAGCACATGTGCTAATATGACAAACTTTGATAGTAAAATTTCTTTGTATAGTCAGAAAATGGTAATATAGAAAGAGCCCAGACACCAACAAACAGGGAAGTAGGATTCAATCACAGCACCTGAAAAAAAAATGTTTTCGTAGTTGTAGAACCAGACTTTATATGGACAGGCTGTAAGGCAAGAGAATAAATGGTTCTTCCAAAATAGAGCTTTGCAGTTCCTTTACTTCAGCCTCCCTAAGTGTGGTGAGCCTTCAGAACAAGTGCTTGCTCATCTGCTGCTTCCGAAAGACCAGCATGTTAGACTTAATGTTCGGGGAAGCTAGAGCACTTTTCTTCTTTTTCTTTTCTTTTTGGGGGGCAGGGGCTTTGGCATTCTGTTTTATTAATGCTCCATCTGGATAAATTTGATGTTGCACTTCAAAATTAACTAAGATTTTTTAAAGGAAGGAGCTGAAATTCTCTCCCTTGAATAACATGATTATACAAACTCCAACTGCCTTCACCTCCATTTTCTACTTTAAGCACTTCCTCTCACACAGACAGTAACATAGTCAGTTTGAGATGCTAAGTGATATTTAACCTTTGGCATTTTCTTATTGGCATTTGATTTTTTGCTATAAGTAGGACTTTTCTTCTCTCAATGAGAACTGATTGATGCTTACGTTCCACCTAATGCAGCAGTAAAAGACTTAATAGAAGTGGAACATGATAGCTATAGTATATTTTCAGGTACTAAGGTTCGAGCAAAATGGAATAAAGGCCAGGTGGTGGTATCTACAAACTGTGCTAATAGCTTCATCAACATATGTTTAATGTACTTAGAGTTATTCTCCACATCCTACTGTTGCCAATACATTTCCTCCCATACCTCCTCTCAACACAAAAATTTTGAGAGGAAAGGAAACATTAATAACTCCAAAGTGTTTAATTTTAAAGGATATTTAAATCTTAATACTGGCCATAAGATGACCTATTTGACCACTGGATAGCTTATTGCAGGCTCCAATAATTTTGTTGCTATCATTAGTAAAAGTTGTTAACCAAGAGAAGGTAGGCTACCTTACTGTGTGTGTGTGAAGGGTGATAGTCAGCCCGAGAGAACCCTGTTTCTGTCCAGAGTTCTACTTTCTGTCCATCAAACCATGCAACAGGGCAACATCAAAGTCATGCAACTTCCAGGACAGTTTTTCTGCACATCTTTTCCTTTCCTTTCCTTTCCTTTCCTTTCCTTTCCTTTCCTTTCCTTTCCTTTCCTTTCCTTTCCTTTCCTTTCCTTTCCTTTCCTTTCCTTTCCTTTCCTTTCCTTTCCTTTCCTTTCCTTTCCTTTCCTTTCCTTTCCTTTCCTTTCCTTTCCTTTCCTTTCCTTTCCTTTCCTTTCCTTTCCTTTCCTTTTCCTTTCCTTTCCTTTCCTTTCCTTTCCTTTCCTTTCCTTTCCTTTCCTTTCCTTTCCTTTCCTTTCCTTTCCTTTCCTTTCCTTTCCTTTCTCCTTCCTTTCCTTTCCTTTCCTTTCCTTTCCTTTCCTTTCCTTTCCTTTCCTTTCCTTTCCTTTCCTTTCCTTTCCTTTCCTTTCCTTTCCTTTCCTTTCCTTTCCTTTCCTTTCCTTTCCTTTCCTTTCCTTTCCTTTCCTTTCCTTTTTCCTTTCCTTTCCTTTCCTTTCCTTTCCTTTCCTTTCCTTTCCTTTCCTTTCCTTTCCTTTTCTTTCCTTTCCTTTCCTTTCCTTTCCTTTCCTTTCCTTTCCTTTCCTTTCCTTTCCTTTCCTTTCCTTTCCTTTCCTTTCCTTTCCTTTCCTTTCCTTTCCTTTCCTTTCCTTTCCTTTCCTTTCCTTTCCTTTCCTTTCCTTTCTTTCCTTTCCTTTCCTTTCCTTTCCTTTCCTTTCCTTTCCTTTCCTTTCCTTTCCTTTCCTTTCCTTTCCTTTCCTTTCCTTTCCTTTCCTTTCCTTTCCTTTCCTTTCCTTTCCTTTCCTTTTCTTTTCTTTTCTTTTCTTTTCTTTTCTTTCCCCTTCTTTCCTTTCCTTTCCTTTTCTTTTGTTTTCTTTTCTTTCTTTACTTTTCTTGTCTTTTCTTATCTTGCCTTGTCTTGTCTTTTCTTTTTTGTACTACAGGGGAGTGAAGAAGTAATATCTACCGAACAGTACCTTTTCTGATGAACATTTCAGGAAATTTGTTCCTATTATTTCCAAGGTCCGTGTGACTAGATTCAGAGAACAGGAGCCTGAGAGGCCAAGTTGCTAGACAGAAAAGTTTCTTTTATTTTCTTTTTTTATTATACCGTGGTGCCATATACAATTTCGAACATGTTCATGATTGGGATTCAGTCATACATGATTCCAGCACCCATTCCTCCACCAGTGCCCTATTCCCACCACCAATGTCCCCAAATTCCCTCCCTCCTCCCCCAGCCTGCCTCTATAGCAGGCACTTTCCCTCTCTCTCTCTCTCTCTCTCTCTCTCTCTCTCTCTCTCTCTCTCTCTCTCTCTCTCTCTCCACTCTTACACATTATGGCTTCCCTACAGGCAATTAGGGATTATCATGTAAATCCCTTTGTGTACATTCAATGCTCAGTTCTAGTGTGGTGTTACCATTTCCCATGATTGGTAGAACACTGATATATATTTATATCCCACTAACGAATACTGTGGGATATCTAGACAGAAAAGTTTCTGTGGGAGAGAAAAACAGGGATCATTGGGCTTCCATGGCATAGCAGGGAGAGGTGGCCAGGGAGGGAGTGAATAAAAGTGGGTCTGTTCGTGGAATAGATGCCAACCCAGCCAGCAACACAGAGTGTTATTGTCTGTTATTGCTTTGTTCTTATTTTCACTTTTCTTTTATTTTTTTTAAGAATCTTTTTTCCATAGTCTATCAGATTATTAAGTTTTGCCAGTTTTAGTATTTTTGAACAGAGGAGGAATCTCACATAAAAGCGTGTCAGATTCATGTGATCATGATCAATCTCCAATTTTGCTTTCTTATTTAACAAATATTAATCTGTTAGATAACTTAAGTATTCTAAATATTAGTTAAATATAATAGCATCATTAATTGATAAGTGAACATAGAAGAAAGCATTTTAAAATATAGAATATTTTCTATAGCACCTGTCTTAATTTATATATCAACAACAACAAGGAAAGGATAACTTCATGTTTAAAATTAGACTGACATGAACACACCATATGGTAGTTGAAAGAGCTTTGGAAAGGAAGTTGAAATATTATATCTCGTTTATTCCTATGAGTTATTATCTAGTAATGAAAGGTGGAAGGTCACTCAGCCTATGTGGTCATCACTAAAATCAGGTGACCTGTACAGTCTTTCCTTTTACTGTGAGGGTTCTTTGACTGTAAGCATTAGAGGGGTTTTCCCCATTTGAGTGAATACCCTCTGACATTTTTGTCTATTACCAAGAATAAAAGACAGGTTAAGTAGGAGGCAAACTGTAGAACATGAGACTTGGTTTTAACACACATTATAATCCCAGAAGTGTCCTGTTTATATAGGATCTTATTTCTATATAGTAAAATGAACAATTATAATGTGAAATATTCTCAACATGCGTATATTAGTTTTAATTATTCAGTATATCAAGAATCAAACTTAAGATGAAGAAAAGCATCTGAGATCTTCAGGGAGTAATTTTTTATTTGGATACTTTACATTATGGAAAAATATGAACTTTAGGGACTTTTTTCTTTGCTTTGGAAGCCACGCTGGGCAGCTCAGGGATTACTACCAGCCCTGCACTCAGGGAGGACTCCTGATAGACTTGGGGGATAAGGGGGGAAGGGAATAAAATCCAGGTTGACCACATACAAGCAAGTATCCGCCTACCACTGTACTGTCACTCCAGCCCAATGAACTGTCGGTGTGGGGAGAAAGAATGCTATATCCTGACAAGAGAGGAATATAATAACACTCAGCAAACTTTTTTTAACTAAGATGTAAAGCAGAAAGGATCATATAGAGGAAAAACAAAGTCATGAAAAACAGGTAGTATTTAAGTAGACAATAATGGCAGCACAAAGTATAATGTTTATAAAATGACTGTAAAAGACAATGGGAAGACAAATAAGATTAAAAACTAGGAATGCATATGGTCCCCGAGCACCGCCAGGAGTAACTCCTGAGTGCAGAGCCAGGAGTAACCCCTGAGCATCGCCGGTGTGACCCAGAAAGGAAAAAAAAAGCATCAAAATTAAAGATTTCCTTCTTTGTCCCTCACCCCGTGACTATTCACTGGGTGAGGGAAAAAGCTGAAAGCATGCACAGTAATATGTTGTACCATTCCATTCATGTTATATGAAGTTCGCCAATTAAAGTCAATGTTCACTAAAAAAAAAAATAAAAAAAATAAAAACTAGGAATGCCTTTTAACATTTACTAACTCATATAAATACATAATCACAGCTCACATTATAAAATTGTACTTTTTCCTGGCTTTAATATCCCTACATTTAATATCCCTACATTGAAAATTACATTTTCAAATGTAATTGAGAAAATATTTTTTAAAATGCAAAGGAAGAAAGTACCTTTAACACTTTATTATACTGAACTCTATCAGGTGATTTTTTTCCAATTATAAACATTTGAAAATAAAAATTTGAACCATACTTTAGAAATTTTCTTATTATTCTTTCCCTGAAACTATTGATTTTCATGAATGTTTTCCAATAGAAGCAAACAGTCTGTGGCAATTTACCACAAATACGTCAATTGAATTGGCACCTTTTGTCTCTATCCAGTGCAGAATGGTCACAGAGAATGAGATAAATGAACAGAAAAGGAGACAGACACACAAGGATTGCCAATGATTTAGAGCTGCCTGAGCCACAGGTTGACTATTGGTTCAGTCCAGTATCACCCTTTCATACTGATCCCCAATTTATGAGCCATTGCTTAAGTTTAAAGAGACATTGAGGACACTTAGTGAGTCATCAAAATTCAGTAGGGACATTAAGAGAGAGATTGGACTATTCCACATAGCCAGTCAGCAGGCATCCTTAAAGAGTAGTCATGACAATTTCTTATTCTAGTTTTGCATATGTTGCTCTTTCCATTTAAAGACCCTAAATTGTTTCATTCTATCCTTTTCAGGGTGCATGCTTTCTGCCATTATCTGTTCTGTTCTTTCCTAGGCACATATTTGCTTACTTTTCCCATTATCTATTTTATATTTTCCTGGGGGCGCTTTTGCTGCCTGAATATATTCTGAAAGACCTAAACTGTTTTACCAAGAGAGCTGTCCCAACTTTAGCTTTTTGGTAGGGGAAAGATTTCCCATTTAGTTATTTTTAAAAATTTGTAGTCTAATTTCTGTTAAAAACCATTTATCTATTGTTTTATTTCCATGTTGTTATCTGTTTTATGGACATATAGCAGTGAGAAGTAACAGACTCATACATATAGTAGCTTACATGGTTCTTGAAGTCTTAGAATTAAGTCTTCAAGACTTTTTTAAGTAAAAAAGTAGAAAGCAGAATGAGATGTATGATATGGGATCATTTATACAAATGAAAATACATACATGCAAAACAATGATTCAAACTGTACAAGAATATTAACACAAAATGTTGGACACACTTTTAATATAGCCAACGTTTATAGCTTTGGTCATATTGAGTAAACTAAGCATTTATATTTCTGTCTATGGATACTGTGAGTCACTGTTTCATCCTAGGCATGATGTGATTTAAATATGAATATGTGTGCCCCAAGTGTGCCCCAAATGGTAGACTAGAAGATTCACACAATACTAGTTAATAAGGGCAAACTAGAAAGCTATGCAAATGCCCATGAAAAATTGGATGAAGATGTATAATATGTATGTCACATGAAAAAAGAATAACATGCATGTCACAAAATGAAATACTACATAGCAGTAATAATAATAATATTTCACTGATCACAAAACTTGCATAAATATTAAAACACAATGTTGACTAGAGAAGATAGCCATATGTATAAATGTATCATTGAGTTAAAACATAATGTACAAAACCAAAAATGAATCACTCTTAATACGCAGACTAGTGACTAGACAAGAACTCCAAGAAAGCCTGGTGGCTGTGCTAGCAGCAGCATCTGCTTCTGGACCACAGAACTGCTTGCACAGTTGTGTTTCTTTGGTGAACCTCCCTAGAGATGTGCACTTACAAAAAATGGAATCAGTAGTACCTTAATGCTATTTCAGTACAAAGGTTTTTAAAAAGTGTATGTTAGAAACATTAAACAATTGTTAGAAACAATTGCCTATGAAGAGTGTGAGAGAGGTGAATATTCTCAACAAAATGGTATTCAAGATTTGATTATTGAAGAATACTAAAGAATGAACTTTATTTTGAATAAAGATATGCACTCTTGCTTCAGGACATTTTTATTGATGTGACACTTATACTTAGGCAAGTATAAGTGTTGCTGCCAAGAAATTAGATCATTAATACTTCTCTAAAAGTAAATTCAGTACTTAGGATTTAGCAGGTTATTTACTTTAATGTAATGTTTGTGAAATTATAATTTTAATCCACCTTTTCTTTTAAAACATAGTATATATTTCTTTCTTTTTCTTTCTCCTTATTTTAAACTCAATACCAATTTTCTCAAATATTGCTGAAAATAATCCCGGGCACTTCCTGTTGGAATGATATAGTTTTCCTTCCAGAGCAACCAAAACAGATCAAAAATCACTTCTGATATTAATGCCCCGCACAGACTTGCTAGAAGAGTTGTTTCAGGTTATCCTGGTGACATTTATTAAGATCAGAAGGTACAGAGATAAGGCCAGCAGACATGTTTATTTTACTTAACTATTTAGATCCTCCCACACCTGCTTAGCTCAGTGACCCTAACTATCCCCTAATTGCCTTTTTAAATGTTAGGTTGATATGAGGCAAGAACACACTAGTTAAAGGAAAATGCATTTGGTTTTCTTTGATATTAGCTTCGTGAATGACTCTAATTCCATTTACCAAGTAAAATGAAAAGAATTTAAATTCATTGTTTGTCATATTACTTACTATATTTCAATTCACGTAAAAAGATTTTTTATCAGGGGGTTCTTATTTTATTTTTAGTGATAACTTTAAATAGAATAATATTTAATTTATGATTGTAATTTTGTACCTTGCATCTGTTTTGAAAAAATGAGGATAATATTTTTACAAAGAAAGTCAAATTCAAATCTGTTGTCATATAATTAAAGGCAAAAAAGTTTATGATTATATACCAACTCACTTATTTCTTACTGTGTTGCTGCTTTTTCCTTGAATTTTGAGTAAAATTTTCAATTTGCTGTTTAAAACCAATACTTGCTAATATATCATTTCAGGATGTTGCTCCCTCAACCTTTTTTAAGACTTTCCTCTGACAACCACGTTCTTTATATCCTTAATTTTTCCTAGCTGCACATTTTTGCTGAACTGGACCCTGTCATTATATTGGATTTCAGTGACCTCATTAGGCTTCTTTTACGTATGTCCACTACATCGTGAAATAGATATGTATGTATATAACTTTCCATCATCTGAGGACATTCAACAAATTGGAACCCAGCATCATGCTCACTGTGGTTTATTAAAGCCCCATAGAAAACCCTATTGCAGTAGCTATGCAAAGTTCTAGTTAAACATTGTCCTAGCGTTTGCACTGCTCCGTCTGTTGTTTTTACGCTAAAGACTCAGTCCAGGTTGGAGGCAGTATTGACTTTGTAATTAAACCATTTTACCTTCAGAATTTTGTAATCACTGCATTGAAAACCATCTGTTATAGTGAGAGGGTAAACTCTTTTTCCTCTCAAGGTAAAGAAAAATCTAACAGATTTTTTTAACTTTCAGAGTTCTGATTTTAGGACCTTGATTTGTTAACAAGTCCATGTATTCGTAGAGAAAAAGGAGGAAATACTCCAAATGATGGAAAAGAAAGTCTATCATACATTTCAAAATAAATACAGATGGAAAATACCTTTTAATCTGCTGCTCTGTTTTTATAAACATACACAATTTTTATGGTACATACATAATTATGAATTTTTGAATGCAAATTAGTAATAAAAACAAGGGTTGATATATTTCATAGTTTTAGAAACTTCTTAACTTGTCAAGATGTTGTCGGACTCGGAGTGTACACTCACCACGAGAAGTGTGGTGTTTATTTGAGTGAGTAGAGCATGCTCATGAACATATGAAGAATGTGCAAGGGAAGGGAAAATATTTTTAAACACATGATTCATGAAATATTAATATTTTTATAGTGGTGTAAAATCTGTAAGTCTTCTGTTCTCAGAAAGAAGAGGCAAAGAGTGGCGTGTTATGCACCTGTTTAACCTTTCAAAATACATTAAGTCAGTCTTATCTCCAGCCCATACTGTGGACATGGATAATGTCTGAACAAGCCCCATAAAGAAATCAGACTTTTTTGAATTTGGGAGATGTACTTCCCTCTGCCACCAAAAAAATTATTTTTGTATATATGAATTTGATGTCAGAGTAGGTCCCAACCTGTGGCAATGTTTGGCTTATGACTTTGTAATGTCGTTCAACTTTCCTAAACTCAGTTTTTGTAAAATGATAAAAACAAAAGCACTTTCATCACAGAGTTGTTATGGAGTCTTTATGAGAAAATGTACAAAAGAGCCTAGTTCACTGTTCAACATGTAGGAGCTATGTACTTTTTGGTTTGTTTTGGGGCTGTCCCTGGGTGTGCTCACAGCAAAATTATGGCCCTGTGCTCAGAGATCACTCATTGAGGGGCTGCATGGATAACAAGGTTCTAATCCAACTTCAACACTTGCAAAGCAAGCACTCTGCCTGTGGTACTATCTCCCTGGCCCCTTTTTCTCTGTCTTATTTGATACAACAAAACAAACTGTTTGACATATCACCTTTAAGTTTCCATGTAGTTTATGAATAAAAAGCAAATGTGTGGTTTATTAGTGTGGAAAGAGATAGATCAGGGAAACAATTGTCAAATTATTTGAGATAGAGGAAAGAGAGAGAAAGAGAGAAAAGAGATGCAGGCTAGGAGAGGTGGGAAGGAATCGGGGACATTGGTGGTGGGAAATGGGCACTGGTGGAGGGATGGGTGCTGGAACACTGTATGACCGAAACTCAAACATGAACATCTTGTAATTGTATATCTCATTGGGGTATAATAAAATATTAATTAAAATCATTTCTTTTTATAAAGCTTATTATTAATGAAAAACCTTTCTCAAATTAATTGGAGATTGAATAAGTCTTATTCAAAGATTTTTCTTAAATAGCTCATAGTAGGCCAATAACAGTTGGCTATAACTTGGGACTGGAGAGAGAGGAAAGGACAGTTAAAAGAAGGAACAGTAGGTAGGATAGAGAATGTCAATTTGAGGTAGAACTGTAGCTCTGTAGATATACAGAGCTACAATACAAGTAGAACAAGAGCTACAATACAATACAAGTAGAGCTACAATACAATACAGTTAGAACTCTTTACAAAAAACTGTACTCTTTTCTCAATCCAATCCAATTCAATCCAATCCAGTCCAGTCCAGTCCAGTCCAATCCAATCCAATCCAGTCCAGTCCAGTCCAGTCCAGTCCAGTCCAATACAATACAATACAATACAATACAATACAATACAATACAATACAATACAATACAATACAATACAATATAATACAATACATACAATGCAACACAACACAGTACAACACAACACAACACGACACAAGAGCTAAAATACAATGAAAGTAGAACTGTAGTTCTCTTAGAATACAAGTTTTAACTTCATGATGCCTAGTTATGACTCTTACCTCTGATGTTAACTAGGTATCTTACTTTGGTGAGCCCGCCCAATGTTTCTACATACATTCTTCTCTTTAAATTGGCACTAGTAGCTAGTACCAACCTCAGAGAGCTAAAGTGAAGATTGATCAAAGTAATCGACATAGCCACAGAAAACCAGCCTCAACAAATAGCACACCTCAAAATTATTTTTGTTAAAAGAGATCTGAGATTTTTTTTTAAAAAAATTTTATTACACCATTTTTAGACATACAATTGCAATATGCTCATGCTCAAGTTTTGGTTCCAGTGTTCAACACCCATCCCTCCACCTAAACCCATCTCCCATCACCAATGCCCCCACCTTCCTCCCCCCCCTGCACCCCAACTACTTGGCGGGTTCTGTGTATCTTTTCTCTCCCTCTTTATCTCTCCCACCTGCCTACCTTTCCTACAAAATGCAGTACATTAAAGACATAACTGTTTCCACTAGTTTGATGGACCTCCTGGTCAGCGTCCGGACAGCAAAAATGGTGGCTAATGTTGTGGGTGAGTCTCATCCGGCTGCTTCAGGGGCCCCCAGAGGTGATGGGCCAACACCCAAAACCCATCTGTCCTCCTGAGGGCCTCATGGTCAGCTGAGCTAGGGAGAGCCGAGTTCCAGTTCCCCAGCTGTGTCTGAGGCTCTGCATGCTATGGCTGGTCACCCCAGGGCAGCTCCTGGCGGGTCTACCGTGCTCAGACAAAATGGAGAGGGGAAGGGCTGACCCCAGCTCCATCTGATGAATCCCTGGTGTTTCCGCTTCTGGGAGCAGCCTACCAGGGCTCGAACTCGTTTTGCTCTGTTAATCTAGTCTTGAGTCAGCATCCCTCCCAGATGGGATCTAATGTGCTGCAGCATCTGGACACCAAAATGGCTGCTAATGTGGTGGGTGAGTCTCATTCAGCTGCTTCTGGGACCCCCCAGAGGTGATGGGCCAACACCCAAAACCCATCTGTCCTCCTGGGGCCCCATGGTCAGCTGAGCAATGGAGAGCTGAGTTCAAGCTCCCCAGCTGTGTCTAAGGCTCTGCATGTTATGGCTGGTCACCCCAGGGCAACTCCTGGGTGGGGCTACCGGGCTCAAACAAAATGGAGAGGGGGAAGGGGCGACCCCGGCTCCATCTGACGAATTCCGGTGATTCCCACCTCTGGGAGCTGCCCATCTGGGCTCGAACTCCTCTTGCTCTGTTAATCTGGTCTTGAGGTCAGCGTCACTCCCAGGCAGACTCTAATGTGCTGCAGTGTCCGAACAGCAAAAATGCAGCTAATATGGTGGGCGAGTCTCATCCGGCTGCCTCTGAGACCCTCCAGAGGTGATGGGCCCACTCCCAAAACCATCTGTCCTCCTGGGGGCCCCATGGTCAGATGAGCTAGGGGAGAGCCAAAAGAGATCTGAGATTACATGTGGTTAATCCCTGTTGAAAATTAGACTATATGATAAAGACATTGCCACCGATGACAAGTTTTCAAAATAAGTTCATCTGGTTTCTCTTTCAAATGTATGCATTCTCTTCCAAATTTAAGGAATGTTTGTTTTTATGTATAGTTACAGTGTCCATATTAATAGGAAATGGTATTAAAGGCATGCTTATGCCAAATACAAGATAATCAATAGTTACACAGTTTTCTTCCACCTGAAATGAACTATGAAGAGTAATGTATCTATAGTAACACACTATTATCAAGAGAGTTTTTTTGATGAACTGTAAACAACAGAACTGATCCCTGAAACCATTCATATGAGATAATATTTATATGGCCATTTTGACTAAAAATTATGTGAAAACATGAACAAAAATTCATTAAATTTTGTAGTTTTGTGCTTTGGAAAGTAAAATCTGATTTATTTTAATTTGTTGTCAGACTATAGGTAGTTTATGTAAGTGTTTATAATCATTCTAAAACTCTGGTACCTATAAATGTATCATATAAAATAAAAATTCAGGAGTACATTACTATATGCAGCTATTTTATTGGTTAGTAAATAGAAAGTCTGTGACAAAAAATAACAAGTAGATAGATATGAAAAGGAACTAAGCCCAAAAGAAATTGAAATGATCTTAACAACCATGGGATTTTTTAAAAGTTAACATTCACAGAATTTAAAAGATAGTCTTACATTTCATAATCAGCTCAGAACCCACTGCTTTCTAGAACCATAATATCGTAGTAAAATGTCTTTCTTTAAACTTGATCTGTTACAATACCCATCTGATAAGGGGTTAATATCCAGGATATATCAGGTACTGGTAGAACTTTACAAGAAGAAAACAAACAACCCCATCAAAAATGGGGAGAAGAAATGAACAGAAACTTCAGCAAGGAAGAAATTCGAATGGCAAAAAACATATGAAAAATGCTCATCATCACTAATCATCAGAGAGATGCAAATCAAAACAACAATGAGATACCACTTTACACCACAGAGACTGGCACATATTCAAAAGAACAAGAACAACAAGTGCTGGCGTGGGTGTGGGGAAAGGGGACACTCATCCACTGTTGGTGGGAATGCAGGCTGGTACAGCCTTTCTGGAAAACAATATGGACTTTCCTCCAAAGACTAGAAATTGAACTCCTATTTGACCCAGCTATACCACTCCTGGGAATCTACTCTGGGAAGCCAAAAATACGCAGCGGAAACACCATCCCTACTTTTATGTTCATAGCAGCATTATTCACAATAGCCAGAATCTGGAAGCAACCAGAGTGCCCGAAAATCGATGACTGGATAAAAAGCTTTGGTACATCTACACAATGGAATACTATGCAGCTGTTAGGAAAAATGAAGTTATAAAATTTGCCTACAAATGGATGGACATGGAGAAGATTATGTTGAGCGAAATTAGCCAGAAGGAGAGAGACAGATACAGAATGACTGCATTTATCTGCATAACATAAATATATAGGTACATAATATGATACCAATATCCAAGATCAAGTGAAACATATATCAGGAGGTCCTGTCAAAGGTGGAAATTATCACAAACATGTGGGATTCAGAGGCTAGGTAAGACAGAAATCGAACAGTGTGCTAACAATTGTTGAGGGTACTAATACCAACCTAGAACCGAACATTAAATAGAGGCAAAAAGATACACATGACAACCCTTTAATGTATGTTCTGTAATCCATAGTCTGGAGGGGAAGGAAAAGAGAAAGAGAGAGAAATGGAAAGAAATCAAGAACCTGCCATGGAGCAGGGCTGGGGGAGGGAGGGAGGGAACCGGGGACGTTGGTGGTGGGAGATGGGCACTGGTGGCGGGATGGGTGCTGCAAACAATTCAGTATGATTTGTTGGCAAAGTGCTACACCGTTTCAATGAAACAATGTATGTTTTAACTGAACTAAAATAAATACATGTTTAATCACTAAAAAAAAAAAATAATAAACTTGATCTGTTACAATAGCAATGGGATAAGAAAAAATTCTTATGGTTGAGAATCAGTATTTTTTATGAACCAATTTACCCTTTTAGCATAGCTTAGCAACAGATCAATGGTGCCACCTTGAACTAGAGAGCAAGGAGAGGTCCAATAGAAAGGCTTAGAACTTTCCTTTAGGTAAAATTAGGTGACCAACATAAATCATAACTAAAGGGTTAACTGATAAAGCCTGGGAAGGTGCAAGTACTCCTTTAGACTTTTATATGACTATATTAATAATATGCTATCATTAGCTTTTGTTCAGTCTAGAGGGTTTTTTTCTTTTTTCTTATCAGCATAGATAAGATGAAGCAAACCAGATGTGAAAGAAAGCACGGGAACCCATCAGCTGTGTCCCAGCCACCTGATTGTTCTGCGGGACATCCTCATCTTGCCAGCCAGTCAGTATCCAAGACCTGAGCTTTGATCTCAATCTGACTCTATTTGACAAAGCCAGTTGCAGATGCTCTTCATGGAGACAGCTGATTACAGACAATACCATGCTAAAGAAATGCTATCTTCTAGCCATGGCTACACTGAAAGTTATCTCATTATCCAGGGATATGCTTGCTCTAAGGAGTCTCAGAAATGAGGCAACTCTGGAATGGAAAGCATCCTTTTATCCGACTTAGAAAATCTCCCTGAGGGGGGAAAAAACTTTGGCAGCAATAACTAAATAACAATGGCATGTACCTTAAAATGACATAAATTCATTTTCAAGGACTATCACTAAAGAGAGACATGCACTCATAGTATTATACTTCACTTTCCCCAGAACACATTCACTTGAAAGTGAACAGCAAATATGAAATCTAATAATTGAGTTAACTTCGCAGGCATGTGATTAAAAATGTAAGAGTCTATTTTGACCTTTAATAGTTCCATGACTAGTTACTATTTTCATATTTGCCAGTAACTATGGGAGGACGAACACCATTTTAACAAGTTAGCTAAACTATTCTTCACTATAATATGTATTTAGATTAAAGTTGCCATAAAGTTAAAGCAGGAGTACTGGAGAAAAAGAGACTTGAGCAAATGACTGTTGGTATCAGAAGAAGATGAACTTAATGATCGTGTTTGTGTTGGTGTATGCACAGTAGTCAATTACCTCCCTCTATCAGCAGCCCTTGAAATATCAAATAACATGATATAGATTTCAAGTCCAATTTATTTCATGAAAATAACATTTTGCTTTTATTTTACTTAAAAAATAACACTGCTTTTATTTTTTAAATTTTTATTTTGATACATCTAATATATTTGTCTACAATGTGTTTTCAGGTGCACAATATTCCACCTCCAATCCCACCAGCCATGTCCCTATCCCTCCAGTATTTAACTCAGATTCTCTCTCACCCCCAAATCTGACGTCTTGATAGTTACATTTTTAAGTTTCATTGTTATAGTTTTGGTCCATACTTACAGCAGTCTTGGATCTAATGGCTTTTATAAAATACTTCACCTCTATACCTCAGAGAGTGTAGAAGTGAAGTATCTTTATATGACTTTTGTCCCTGTATTACACTGAATCTCCTTTTCTTGTTTCCCACAAAAGCGCTCTATTTCCTTGGCGTTATTGTTTCTGAGATCTAGAGTTTGTGTTTTGCCCACCTTTGTTATCTGCTATTCCCTAGGCACGTGATTCTTAAGACCATAGATTAGTGAGTACATCTGATGTTCTTAAACCGATTTACTTCATTTATCAAAATAAAATCTTACTTTTAATCTTTTCAAGTAATGAGAAAAACCCAAACTTTACTCTTAGTCTCATTTCCCTTTAAAAATGGAAAGAAAATTTACTTATCTTGAAGTCTCACAGTCTCACAGTAAGAATGACATCAGCCTAGGGCTCTCTCTATGCTTCTCGTCATCTCTCATCATTCCAGCCATTTCACTTGTCACTTGGAATTTGAGAGCTTCTTATATGTATTTGAAGTAAGAGCTTCTCATATGTATTCACACGTGCGGAGAGGTCATGCTGGCTGGACTTGGAGCCGGAATTTGGGCTTCTCCTCCCATTCCTCCACCTCCATGTTGGTGGGCTAGGCTGACGTGGCTGCGAGCTCCCAGCCACCACAGCCAGCAACAATGGAAGAGAGATGCTCCAGACCCACAGCTTCTCAGCCATGCAACAGTCTTAGACAATAATGGAAGTAGGACCAAGTCCTTCCCAGGATCTTTCACATTTATACACTGTATATGGTTCTAGACGGGTTCTATCCCTGGCCTGTCATCCAGTAGAGCCTAGCAAGAAGCCAGAGGAACCCCACACCATGAGGGCAGTCATTCTCAACATCCAGACTCCACAGCTCCTCAGAGCTCCAACCAAGAGAAAAGCTCTTAGTTTTTCTCACAAAATCTCCCCATTGTGATTCAACAGTAAATGCATGAGAAAAGAGCCTACTACTGAGAGTGCACCACCCACATGGCAGTGCCTGGCAAGCTACCCAGCAAGATACCCATGTTTATTTGATATGCCAAAAAACAGTAACAATTATATACCTCATTCCCATGACCTGAAGGAATGGTTTGAGGCTCATTTTGTTCCTGGGGTGAGCAGTTGCCCTTTGCTACACTAGCTCGTGACAGGACGTATGGAGATATTACTGGATGTAACATCTATGTATGGAGATGTTAGCCACTCAAGCAAATCGATGAAAAATGGGAAGACAAGTGATAAAGTGTGATTCTAAGTACATTTATTATCTACACTAGACTTGTCTAAATTAAAAAGCTAATACTTTAATTCTGGATTTAGTAAAAATCCATTGCTATTACAAAAAAAAGTACAAATGCCAACCTAGAACTGAGCATTAAATAGAGGCAAAAGATACACATGACAACCCTTTAATGTATGTTCTGTAATCCATAGTCTGGAGGGAAAGGAAAAGAGAAAGAGAGAGAAACGGAAAGAAATAAAGAACCTGCCATGGAGGAGGGCTGGGGAGGGGGTAGGGAAACGGGGACGTTGGTGGTGGGAGATGGGCACTGGTGGCGGGATGGGTGCTGGAACACTGTATGACCAAAACCCAAATATGAACTTTTTAATTGTATATCTTTGTAATTGTAAAAATAAAAAAATAATTAAAAAAGTACAAATGGCCTACTGTATTTTCATTTTGTGTTGGGCAATTGCAACATTATCTCAAACTTATTGTGCACATATCTGGCACTTACTAATATAATGGTATCCCCCTTATTTCTGCACCAATAATATGGGATAATGTGAAGAAGTTTTTTTAAAGGCCAATATTCAGCAATAGACTTATCTGACTATCTCACTATAAGTCCAAACAGCATTTGCTCAGTAGTATAATTTTCAAGAAAACACATAAGCCCATGGTCACTAGAAAAATATTTAGAATTTTAATTATCATCTCCTTGATAACATATATTTTATAAGCAAGATGTTTTATAGTTTACTATTGATATAAGTAATAATCAAATGCAGGAAATAAATTAAAAGTCCCCAATAATTTTCCCCATCCCAGGAAATCAATATCAATAATTTGAATCCCAATCACCTCTCCAATATTTTCTTACTCAGGGACTGTACAGTACATAGTATAGGGGTCAATGCATTTGTCTTAACTCTTGCATGTGATTGAAAATGGTTCTATCCCTGGCACCTAATATGTATGCTGGAGCACTGCCAAGTTATATATCTTGAAGCACAGAGCCAGGATTAAACACAGAGCACTGCTGAGTGTGGGCGATCTCCCTTTCCCCCAATTTTTCCGTGCGTTTTAAAAAAGTCTAGGTTTTAAAACTCATTTGTGGGGCAGGCGGGGGAGGGTGAGGGCAAACTTAGTTTGTAGAGTATTCATAGAAATATTTCATGTAAATCTATGGTAAGCTAAGATAAAAACAGCACAATATTGCTCCAAGAGTTCCTAATACTCCCTATGCTGTAGTATTACCGACTGTCAAAGAAGATCAAGAAAACCATGAATTCTCTCCTCTTGTACAAATGGGAAGACTTCAAGATGGTTGTATGGATTCCTGCTTTTCTGTTTCCTACAAGACTTCAATATAATGTTTGAGGAATAAATGCTCTCCAGCATTGTTACTATATCCCTGCTTTTTACCCCTCAAACATTCCTTTTTTGCTTCTAACTTAATATCCAGATTTCTATATACATATTACAGGGCCGACAATGTCGTCTCATTTAGTAGAGCAGCCGCCACCCCTACACAACAATTGCGAGGAAGGTGACCAGCCTTTTGCCCCCGCCAGCCGGCCTCAACAGTTCCTGGGTGGAGCTACCCATGAACAGCGGCAATGACGGTGAAAATGGCAACGGAAAAATGGGAGGCTAGAACATGTACCTTCCTCATCCTCCATCCACAATGGAGACATGGAGAAGATTCTCCTGGACGCACAGCATGAGTCAGAGCAGAGCAGTTCCAGAGGCAGTTCTCACTGTGACAGATACATTTATTTTCTCACAGACATGGGGCAGAGCTATTACTGGCTCTCCCTGTGCCCATCCGCTCACGAGGCGCCCAGGAGGGATGGCAGGTTCTAGCCCTGGCCCATCACCCCAGCAGAGCCTCGAAACAAGCCAGACCACCCCCCCACTCCATGACGGCCTCCATTTTCCACATCCGGACTTCCCTCTGGTCAGACCTCCACCCAGCAGACCAGCCTATCACAGCCCGGCTCTTAAGGCCACAAGCGGCCTTGTGGTTCATCAACAAATTGTGGATTTAGAGATGACTACATGAGTATGCTACCCACACGGCAGAGCCTGGCAAGTTACCAGTGTCATATTTGATATGCCAAATACCAGTAACAATTATAGACCTCATTTCCATGATCTGATGGAATGGTTTGATACTCTTTATGTTCCTGGAGATGTAGGTGCCCTTGGGCTCTACTTGCATGAGAAAGGACATATGGAGATGTTATTGGTGACCGCTCGAGCAAATCGATGATTAATGGGAAGACAGTGATACAGTGATTACAGGGCATTTCTAATTTAAAATTATTAATTTGTTGTGGGAGATTACTATTTTCATAATATCAAGAACAACTATTTATTGTTTGCTATTTCCAACTTATTAAAATGTTATTTTAAAGGGGAAAATGCTCTTTTAAAGTAAAATAATAAAGGATTGCAAGCATGTATAAGGACTGATGGAATGATATTACTTAGAATTATTGTGGTAATTATTTTGCAGCATATACAAATATCTTGTATTGTACATCTGAGACAATGACATTATATAATATTTTAACCTTAATACAAGTTTCAAATAGAAAAATAAATAATTTGAGTGCGTGAAACATGCTTGTATTTAGATGATATGAAAATTTATATAAGAATATCTATCTTGTCTGAAGTCTTCTTCGTCTTCTTTTTGTTTCTTTTTTTTCTCCTCTCTTTCACTGTGGCAACCAGGGCATAAGGGCAGCTAGAACATGTGGCCTTTTATTTGATCATGGGTAATGATCAACCAAACCCAGAGAATGGTAGGTCAGTTTCCCTAGCTTACATATTCAATAGAATATTTTTAACTGCTTTCCAATTGTGAATCCATCTGCACCACCATTAAGAAAGTATAATCTGAGGGAATAAAGAGGCTGAACACAAAAATAAATGATCATTTAAATCTTATTTGAATATGCTTATAGAGGACAGCCACTCCGTAAGTGGAGCTGTGTCCTTAATTTTCTATGAATCAAAGAGTCATAGATGGTATTTGTTGTTCATTTGCTTGTTTTCATTTTTCCTACTTTTGCATTATAGTTTTTGTCTTTGTATTCTTTCTCATTTTTACATTTAAGCTGTGTGCATGATTCTCAGGAATACAGGAACACAGGAATATACAGAGAGACACAGAAACACTGAAACATGCACATGTACTCTGCAATTTTCTTCCTGCTGTAACAACTTACCAAACACCAATAGGTTTATAAGTATACAAGCCATTCTGGTGCAAATAACATCTTCTTTGCTCATGTACAAATCTGTGTTGTTTTTGAAGGTTGGGAATTTTAATTTAATTGCTAGAAATTCTTTATTTTTTCTGATTTCTTTTTTTCCTTATTATACCACCGTGCAATATACAATTAAAAAGATGTTCATGATTGGGTTTCAGTCATACGTTTTTCCAGCACCTGTTCCTCAACCAGTGCCCAATTCCCACCACCAATATCCCCAAGTTCCCTCCTTCCTTCTCCAGCCTGCCTCTATGGCAGGCACTATTTCTATTATTTCTCTTCTCTCTCTCTTTCTCTCAGTCTCTCTCTCTCTTGCACATTGTGACTTTCCCTACAGACATTTAGGGATTATCATGTAACTCCCTTTGTGTACATTCAACGTTTAGTTCTAGTGTGGCACTAACATTTCCCATAATGAGTAGAGAGCACTAGTATATATTTATTTACCACTAATGAATGCAGTCATTCTATATCTGTCCTTTACTTTCTGACTAATTTCACTCAGCATGATTATCTCCATGTTCATCCATTTGCATGTAAATTCCATGACCTCATCTTTTCTGACAGCTGCATAGCATTTCATTGTGTAGATGTACCACAGTTTCTTTAGCCAGTCTTCTGTTCTTGGGCATTCAGGTTGTTTCCAGATTCTGGCTATTGTAAGTAGTGCTGCAATGAACATAGAAGTGTAGATAGTGTTTATTCTGTATGATTTTGGGTCCCCAGGGTATATTCCCGGAGTGGTACTGCTGGGTTAAATGGGAGCTCAATATCTAGTTTTTGAAGAAATGCCCATATTGTTTTCCAAAAGGGCTGGACCACTTGGCACTCCCACCAACAGTGGAGAATCCCATTCTCCCCACATCCACGCCAGCACCAGTTGTTCTTGCTCTTTTGGATGTGTGCCAGTCTCTGTGGTGTGAGATGATACCTCATTATTTTGATTTGCCTCTCCCGATGATTAGTGATGAATAGCACCTTTTCATATGCCTTTTGGCCATTCAAATTTCTCCTTTTTTGGAAGTTTCTGTTTATTTCTTCTCCCCTTTTTTGATGAGGTTCACTGTTTACGTCTTGTAGAGTTCTACCAGTGCCTGATATAGCCTGGCTATTAACCCTTTATCAGATGGGAAGTAAGTGAATATTCTTTCCCAGTCTGTGGACTAGAAGCTCTTTCTATATAATAAGCAACACACACACACACACACACACACACACACACACAAAATCCCCGATGAACAAACTTATTTCATGAATGGGTAAATTTCTTTAGGCTCTGGTCATCTTATTTTACCACTATACTTATTGATTTATATTGACTGATTCTGTAGAAAAATACTAGTTGGCTATGGAGTGCGGCATTGGATAAAGAATTGTCAAGTCAGTTACAAATAACAGAAGTAATATATGGAAAAAGAGAAACAGATTGTTGTTGATGCAAAGTGAAAGTCATTAGGATTGAGTTTTCAAAAGAAATTGAGAAAATCACATGTCATTTGATGTCGGGGCGCTCCGCGGGTCCCTGACAGTGCCGGGAAGCGAAGTTCCCTTCTACCTCCGAGCCGGCGAGGAACAGATGAAAACTCAGGAATCCGATGCAGTTTTAAAAGGCTTTACTTATCACAGGTTCAGGCATACAAATCAGCAAAAGGAAAAGCCCGGTGCTTAGGATTCCAGGCTAGAACCCCAGCCACGTGTAGGCCAAGATGGCGACCACCACGTGTAAAAGGAGAAAAAGCTTCTAAGGGGAATGAGCGCTCACAAGGAGAGATCCCACAAAGAAGAAGGCCGGGAGAGCGGGAACTGGCTAGTTTATATCCCTGTAACTCAGACCTTCCTCCCACTGTTATGGAAAGCAGGGAGGGTCCAATGCCCTTAGGTAATTCCTCCCCTGCACCTCACCTAGGGCCTTTACTATGCTAATGTTTTGAGCCGAGCCGAAATCTGCCTGGGAATGCCTTTGTAGTGTAGAAGGGGGGTTTCTGAGATGGCATGTCTCTGTGTCAAAGACTAATACTAATGCCAGTTAAATATTTCTCCAAGCCTCCACAAGTCTCTTCTACTTCATTGTAGTTTTATATTTTAGTTGCCTTTGAGTATATCAGGGAGCCATGCTTGTTTGCTTGGAAGCAAACAGCATTTCTCTCTGGTCTAATTACTTAGGGGTCCAGCGTGGCCAGGCTAATATGCTAGTAAGATCTAGCTAGTCCCACGATGATTGTGGTAGCATGGGAGAATATTTATACCAGCTAGTACAGCATACATGGTCGGATAAACTGCCACATTTAGACTACCCCTTATCTATGGAGTGATTTTGCGGGAGGCACTCCAGAGCAGATGCAGCGGCCCTTAGGAGTCCTGCAACAATTTGATATAATCTTTTTGTTCCTATTTCATAATATAATATTTTAAACTTTATATATATTTATAGAATTTAAAAAGGCAAAGTACTAACCTTTCAGTTTTTAAGAACTACCACAAAATATACATATCAGGATATTTTTTGTCATATATCTAAGTATCACTCTATCATCCAGGTCATTCATTGATTGGAAGGGTGAGTTACAGGGTGGACTAGAGGTTAATACTGGTCTAAGGATGGACACTGTGTATTTTGCTCAGTAATTATAATGTTGAACTTTTAATATTTCCCTTGATACTAGTCCAAATTGGTCTCTGGCACTTTTGCTGCTATTTCAGGACTCTCTTTCATATAAGAACCAGTGGAATAATAATATATCTTTATGTTTGTATATAATGCAATGTAGTAACTTAAACCCCACCTTAATTCCATCCCAACTGTGGGAAATTCCATATGGTAGGAAATTCTGTACATGTCTATTTATTTGGCTTTTTTAGCCTGTGTTGTCCTGCTGACTATTTTGTCTTTTTTATGAAGAAAAGTATCTTATGAGGACACTTTAAGGGTGATGTAGCAATTTAGGGGGAAAGACAAGCAAACTGGTAAATATTTTTGATTGAACTCTTTTCACTTGACAACCAAACGTTCCATCCCATCTTCCTTTCACCAGAATTTTGCTGAAGGGTTAAGACAAAGTTAAAGCTCAGGAATGAATGATGATGCTGCAGATCCTGTCCAGTGTGTGAATGGAGTTCATCCGAATGGAGAATGTTATGGAAAACACAGCAACAACCAGTAAAGCCACGGAAGCAACCAAACCTAGATGAGAATTCATGTTCTAGTCTGCTGCCTCATCCATTAGTTCCATCTCTTGCATATCTCCAACACCTTCCACTCTGCCCCTTGTTTCTCTGTAGCTCATATGCACAGCTAAAATTTTTTCCAGTTAAAAAGAGAAATAAAAAATATTCCTCTTTTAACTTAGTAGTCCTGTGTTCTAAAAAAAAAAAAGGAGTGCAGGAAAGATCATTTAAGTGTTCATCCTGGGCTAAGTGATGTAGCAGTTATACCACGTGCCAAATATGTGCAAGGCCCTAGGATTCAAGAACTACCAGTGTGTGCATGCTCACACACACACACACACACACACACACAAACATGGCAGGTATGTGTGCATGCATAAAGTGTCCACACAAACTGGCTTTGAGACAAAACATTCTACTCAGATCACCTTCACAATTATTCATTCATCTTCTAAATATCTTCTCACTGCATAGATATGACATATTTGCCACTGTTGCTCACAAGATTGTCTAGACACTCGATCTCCTTGATGTCTAAGTCCAATTTCCCCCCGTTCGGCTCCCCAGCTCTCAACATGAGTCTCCTGCATGATTGATTTCTCTGTGTCCTTGCTTTAAACATGGGCTTTTCTCAGGGTTCTTTCTTTGTCTTGCTGTTCTGTCCAGCCTGTGAACTCCCCTTACATATTAACATTGACACTGTAGCATTAATTACCACCTCATCTAAGTAGTCATCAACCGAATATATCATATTTCTTTAGAATTCTGAATTTTAGCTTAGAATTTTTTAGCCTAGAAATATCAATCCAGACAATGTTTGAGAACACCTCAAAATTAATTTACAGAAAACAATTATGATTCACCCCATACGCATATCTCCCACCACACTTGACCTATGTTTCTTAATTAGTTATTTGTATCACTACATGCTAAGTCTTGCAGACATCTCCTGGGTAGCTCTTTTTCTCTTCCTTCTAACCAACATCTCCATCCCCCACTTCTAATTACACAAGTCTTGTCTTTTCTCATTTTTACCCTATCAAATACATCACAAGAGTTGAGACCTTAACCACTATTTACCTGGAATGTTGTAGTATCGTTTTCTCACTGATTATACAGATTGCTGAAACTCAGAATTCCAGGCATCCTTTTACATATCACATAAAGTTTCCCCCACGAACTAGCACTGTTGAAGGACCTGTGCTTTGGCAGTATCCTGCCTCAGAAAATTAAGTCCAAGCAGGAGATGTCATGTTTGATAATAACCTTTCAAATTCCCTGTATGTTGGACATTGAATTTGTATTTCTTCACGCAAATATGGTGTGTCTGAGTTATTTCTTTTAACCAAGGGAATGTGTGATGCATCTAGACTTGAAAGCAGAAGGCAGATGAGTTGCTAGGCTATGGAAAGGTGTGTTTGCATGAAGAAATAATTTCAAGGGAGGAAGTCATGTGTTTATAACCTCATCAATATTAACTGAGCTTGAAAGAATGAGTTGTGACATTTCCATTGATGGGGGATCAAATCCCAATCTCCAGAGTGCTTGCATTTTACTAAATATAGATCAGTAGTAAGTATCCTCTTATTTATCACTTAAAATATCAGTCCTTTCACAAACTATTCTTATATCCTCATGGATATATGAACTTGGATGCCAGTGTTTCAGAAGTTCCCTTTTTGGCATTGGTAATAACAAGGCTATTTTGATCTTCTGTCCTAAGGGATTCATAAAAGTTTCTTCTAACACTCATTATGAATATCACTGTAAACATTGGGACCAGAGTGATAATAGGATACACGGAACTTGTCTTATATATGGCACACTGAGCTTTGATTTCCAGCATAGCATATGGCTCATGAACACTGCTAGGAGAGGTCCCTGACCACAGTCAGGAGTAAGCCCTGAGCACCTTTAGGTACACCAAAAAAGAAATAATAAAATACCACATACGGCTGTTGTGGGAATTAAACAAACATACCTGGTGATCAGAGTTATTAATATTTTGGAAATAATTCCTATTTAAGAAAGCATAAATAATTGTTACTTAAGTATTTCAATTCAAACACTTCTAAAGTGTCATCTGTTTTTTTTTACCTATCACTGCATCACTGTCTTCCCATTCATCATCAATTTGCTCAAGCAGGCACCAGTAACATCTCCATATATCCTGTCTCATGCTAGTAGAGCCCAAGGGCATCTGCTTGCTCCAGGAACATAAAGAGCCTCAAACCATATCATCAGGTCATGGGAATGAGGTATATAATTGTTACTGGTATTTGGCATATCAAATACGACACAGCTTGCCAGGCTCCTGCTGTGCAGTGGCATACTCTTGTAGTCACCTCTAATCTCCAGCATTTTTTGATGAACCTCGTGGCCGCTAGGCCACGCAAGCCATGCTGTGACAGGCTATTTTTCTGGGTGGAGTTCTGATGAGAGGGAAGTACGGATGTGGAAAATGGTGGCCCTCATGGAGTGGGGGGAGTCATCTGGCTTCTTTGAGGCTCTGCTGGGGTGGCAGGCCAGGGCTAGAACCCGCCGTCCTTCCCAGGTGCCTTGTGAGCGGCTGGGCACAGGGAGAGCTGGTAGCAGCTCTGCCCCATGCCTATTAGTCTCTTTTCTTACCTATAGAATAGAAAAGTAAACATCATTGCAATGTAATATTCATAAACTAGGCATGCCAACTCCCAAGCTGATCTCGATAACCAAAATTTAATAGTGGTTTTTGTGTCCTAGACATTGGAAATGCTGAATATGCTTCGGAAGTGTGATTCTTCATCTGGTTGATTATTTACTGAAAAGAAATACAGCCTACATATTTACCAGCTAAGACTCAGTGAAAATGATATTGAATTTACAAACATGCTGTACAATAGAATTTCCACTGAAACAGGGCATCATTCTTTTTTTTTAATGTAGAACTCACTTAATTACTCAAGATATAGAGAAATGGCTAAGTAGCCATGTGAAGAAATTTTTCAGTGAATAAAATATATTTTATAAAGGAAATAAAAAACAAAAATTATTGTTCAATGTTAGGTATAAACTAATATGTATAAGAAAAAATATATGCATATAGACATAAAAAACATATAAAATTGTTTACACATTTAAGGTGGAATTATATACAGATTTATTTACTTTGATTTGTGATCACTTTCTTTTTTTTAGGAGCAAAATATTTTTTTTATTTTTTAATTTTTATTTTTACAATTACAAAGATATACAATTAAAAAGTTCATATTTGGGTTTTGGTCATACAGTGTTCCAGCATCCATCCCACCACCAGTGCCCATCTCCCACCACCAACGTCCCCAGATCCATCCCCCCTACCACTGCCCTCCTCCTTGGCAGGTTCTTTATCTCTTTCCCTTTCTCTCTCTTTCTCTTTTCCTTCCCTTCCAGACTATGGATTACAGAACATACATTAAAGGGTTGTCATGTGTATCTTTTTGCCTCTATTTAATGCTCAGTTCTAGGTTGGTATTAGTACTTTCAACAATTGTTAGCACACTGTTGCATTTTCTGTCTTACCTAGCCTCTGACTCCCACACGTTTGTGATAATTTCCACCTTTGACAAGAACTCCAATATATGTTTCACTTGACCTTGGATACTGGTATCATAATATGTACATATATATTTATGCATGCAAATAAATGCAGTCATTCTGTATCTGTCTCTCTCCTGGCTAATTTCACTCAACATAATCTTCTCCATGGCCATCCATTTATAGGCAAATTTTATAACTTCATTTCTCCTGACAGCTGCATAGTATTCCACTGTGTAGATGTACCAAAGCTTTTTATCCAGTCATCGATTTTCGAGCACTCTGGTTGCTTCCAGATTTTGGCTATTGTGAATAATGCTGCTATGAACTTAAAAGTAGGGATGGTGTTTCAGCTGCATATTTTTGTCTTCCCAGAGTAGATTCCCAGGAGTGGTATAGCTGGGTCAAATGGGAGTTTAATTTCTAGTCTTTGGAGTAATGTCCATATCCGTTTTCCAGAAAGGCTGTACCAGCAGGCATTCCCACCAACAATGGATGAATGTCCCCTTTTCCCCCACATCCATGCCAGCACTTGTTGTTCTTGCTCTTTTGAATATGTGCCAGTCTCTGTGGTGTAAAGTGGTATCTCACTGTTGTTTTGATTTGCATCTCTCTGTTGATTAGTGATGATGAGCGTTTTTTCATATGTTTTTTTGCCATTTGAATTTCTTCCTTGCTGAAATTTCTATTCATTTCTTCTCCCCATTTTTTGATGGGGTTGTTTGTTTTCTTCTTGGAAAGTTCTACCAGTGCCTGATATATCCTGGATATTAACCCCTTATCAGATGGGTATTGGGTGAATATTCTTTCCCATTCTGTGGACTGCCCTTTGTATCTTAGTCATTGTTTCTTTTGAGGTGCAGAAGCTTTTTAGTTTCATGTAGTCCCATATGTTTATCTTTTCTTCTAGTTGCTTTGTTAGTGATGTTTCACCTTTGAAGATGCCTTTAGCTTCAATGCCCTGGAGGGTTTGTCCTATATTTTCCTCAACGTACTTTATGGATTCAAGTCTGATCTTGAGATCTTTAATCCATTTTGATCTGATTTTTTGTGCATGGTGTTAGACACAGGTCCAAATTCATTTTTTTACATGTCGCTGCCCAGTTTTCCCAACACCACTTGTTGAAGAGGCTTTCCTTACTCCATTTTAGAGTCTTTGCACCTTTATCAAAGATTAAATGATCTTGTGTTTGAGGTTGGGTGTTAGGATACTCAATTCTATTCCATAGGTCCACAGGTCTGTTTTTATTCCAGTACCACGCTGTTTTAATGACTACTCCCTTGTAGTACAGTTTGAAGTTGGGAAAGGTGATGCCTCCCACCTTCTTTTTTCCCGAGGATTGCTTTAGCTATCCTTGGGGGGTTTATTGTTCCATACAAATTTCAGGAGCGTTTGGTCAATTTCTTTGAAGAATGTCATGGGTATCCTTATAGGGACTGCATTGAATCTGTACAGAGCTCTAGAGAGTATTACCATTTTGACAATGTTGATTCTCCCCATCCATGAGCAGAGAATATGTTTCCATTTCCTTGTGTCCTCTTTTTCTCTTGGAGCAGTGTCTTTTAGTTTTCTTTGAACAGGTCCTTAACACACTTGGGTAAGTTGATCCCTAGGTATTTGATTTTCTGTGGCACAATTGTGAATGGAATAGTTTCCTTAATATCCCTTTCTTCTCTTTCTTTATTTGTATATAGGAAAGCCACTGACTTTTGGGTGTTGATTTTGTATCCTGCCACTCTACTCTATGCGTCTATTGTTTCTAGGAGTTTTTTGGTAAAGAGTTTAGGGTTCTCTTGGTATAATATGTCATCTGCAAATAATGATAGCTTGACTTCTTCCCTGCCTATCTGGATGACATTGATGTCCTTTTCTTCTCTGATTGCTATGGCAAGTACTTCCAGTACTATATTGAATAAAAGAGGTGAGAGTGGGCAACCTTGTCTTGTCCCTGATCTCAGGAGGAAGGCTTTCAACTTTTCCCCATTTAGAATGATGCTTGCTGTGGGCTTTTGGTAGATGGCTGTAACTATCTTGAGGAAAGTCCCTTCAATTCCCATTTTCTGGAGGGTTTTAATCATGAACGGGTGCTGGATCTTGTCAAATGCTTTCTCTGGGTCTATTGATAGGATCACATGGTTTTTATTTTTTCTCTTATTGATATGATGCATTATGTTGATTGACTTGAGAATGTTGAACCATCCTTGCATTCCCGGGATGCATCTTACTTGGTAATGATGTATAATCTTCTTGCTGAGTCTTTGAATTCTGTTTGCTAGTATTTTGTTGAAGATCTTAGCATCAGTGTTCATCAGGGATATTGGTCTGTAGTTTTCTTTCTTTGTGTTGTCTCTCCTTTCTTTGGGTATCAGGGTGATATGTGCCTCGTAGAAGCTGTTTGGGAGTATTTCTGTTTCTTCTATTTCCCGGAAGAGCTTGAAAAGGACTGGCAGTAGGTCCTCCTTAAAGGTTTGGTAGAGTTCAATAGTGAATCCGTCTAGACCTGGGATTTTGTGTTTGGGCAGACTTTTAATTACTGTTTCTATTTCCTCAATGGTGATAGAATTATTCAGGTATTGGAGGTCTTCTTGTTTCAGCTGTGGGAGGTTATAGGACTTCAGGAATTTATCCATTTCTTCTAGATTCTCATGTTTCAAGGCATACTGGCTCTCAAAGTAATCTTTGATGATCTTTTGGATTTCTGTGGTTTCTGTTGTGATATCAACCTTTTTATTTCTGATTCTGTTTATTTGGGTTCTCTCTTTCCCTGTCCTTACAAGTCTTGCCAATGATTTGTCAATCTTGTTTTTTTTTTTTCAAAAAACCAGCTCTTGGTTTCATTAATCTTTTGGATTGTTTTTTTTGGTTTCCAACTCATTGATTTCCTCTCTAAGTTTTATTATTTCCTTTTTTTCTGCCTGGGTTGGACTCCTTTTGTTGATATTTTTCTAATGTCTTCAGCTGTGTAGTCAGGTTATTTATGTGGGCCCTTTCTTGTTTCCTGATGAGTGCTTGCAGAGCTACAAACTTCCCTCTTAACACGGCTTTTGCCGTGTCCCACAAGTTCTTATAGTTGGTGTCTTCATTTTCATTTGTTTCCAGAAATCTTTGGATTTCCTGTTTGATTTCTTCTATGACCCATTTGTTGTTCAGGGAGTGAGCTGTTCAGTTTCCAGGTGTTTGGTTTGACTCCCTGTTTCTGTGTACGGTTACCTTCCATTTTCAGTGCATCATGGTCTGAAAAGATAGCTGACACAATTTCTATCTTTTTTTATTTTATTGAGGTATGCTTTGTGGCTCAGCATGTGGTCTATCTTAGAGAATGTTCCTTGTGTACTAGAGAAAAATGTGTATTCAGCTTTTTTTTGGCATGAAAAGCCCTGTATATATCCACTAACTCTCTTTCTTCCATTTCTTCCTTGAAGGCCAATATTTCCTTGGTGAGTTTCAGTCTTGTTGATCTATCCATCGTTGATAGAGCAGTGTTGTTGTCTCCAACTATTATTGTGCTACTGTTAATGTCTTCTTGGCGGTCTCTTAGCAGTTGTTTTATGTATTTTGCTGGCCCCTCGTTGGGTGCATATATGTTTAGTAGTATAATTTCTTCCTGGTGTACATACCCCTTAATTAATAAGAAATGGCCTTCGTTGTGCCTTCTAACATATTTCAGCCCGAAGTCTATATTTCTGATACTAATATGACCACATCAGCCTTTTTGGAGGAGTTGTTTGCATGGAGAATGGTCTTCCAACCTTTGACTTTGAGTCTGATTTTTGTTCTGATTATTCAGATGTGTTTCTTGTAGACAGCAGAATGTTGGGTTCTATTTTTTAATCCATTTTGTCACTCTGTGTCTCTTAATTGGTGTATTTTGACCATTGACATTGAGAGAGATTATTGTCATCGGATTTTGTGCCGTCTTTCTGTTTGTGCTTGTTGTGCTTATGGGTTTGGTCGAATTACAGTCGACCCTTCAGTCCTTCTTTTAAAGCTGGTTTTGAGTCCATGAAGTTCCTGAGTTATTGCTATCCATGAAGTTGTGTATCTTTCCTTCATATCTGAATGTGAGTCTGGCCGGGTAAAGAATTCTTGGTGCGGCCTGCAGTTCTTTGAGCCTTTTCACAATATCCCACCATTGTTTTCGGGCTCGAAGTCTTTCATCAGAGAAGTCTGCTGTAAATCTTAGGGATGTTCCTTTGTATGTGATTTCCTTCTTTGATCTTGCTGCTTTCCCGTATTCTATCTCTATCTATAGTTTTTGTCATTTTAATTAAGATGTGTCTTGGAGTATTCTTGTTGGGGTTTCTTTTTAGCTGGTATCCTACAGGCCTCCTGGATCTTGAGGCAAGCATTCTTTAGTTCCGGGAACTTCTCAGCAATGATGGCTTTGACAGTTTCTTCTTCATCAGGGTTTTCTTCTTGCCCTTCTGGGACCCCAATGATCCGTATGTTGTTTCTTCTGGCTTCATCCCGATTATCTCTTGTTGTCTGTGTGGTAATTGTGAGTCTTTTTTTCTATCTTCTGATTGTGTAGAGAATCTTTGAAACTCATCTCCGAGATCACTAATTCTTCTTCAGTAGCTATTATTTTGCTATGATAGCCTTCCAATGTGTTTTTCATTTCATTTACCTCATTTTAATATCTGTCATTTCCATTTGCATTTTTCTCACTTCTTCTCTCATGTCCTCTTGTCTTTTATTGATTTTGTATTCTATTGCTTCTTTGAATTCCTTATGAATCCTTAACAATTCTTTCCGAAATTCCTTATCAGAGAAGTTATACGACTCATTGGTATTGCTTGGCTCATCTGGACTAGTGACTTCACTCACAGAGCTTGATGGAATTTATGCTGTTGCTTTACCATTATGACTATTGTAGGTTGCAAATGTGAGTTCTTGGGTGACTAGATAGTACAGTTAGTAGGTGTCTGGTCTGTTTGCAGAGTTTGGGTGGGTGGCAAGGATGTAGGAACCAAGGTTCACTGGTACCTCATGCAAGATACGTAGTAAGAGGGTAGCCCGAAAGCTAGCGCACATTAGCGGGTATTAAGTTTTGAGATGTGGGTGGAGATTGCAGATGTTTTCAGGAGCGCAGGGCCCAAGGGGTCCAGGGGTGAAACCAAGGCAGTTTGCCTTGGTTCCCATTGATGGAATTTCCGCCTCTTCCCTGTGGCTGCTTGGGTCCTTGGAGATGTAAGGATCACACCTTTTTTTAACTAGGAAAAGTGCTTTTAATGGAAGTTTGCCCTCATCTTCTCTCCCTGTTCTCTCCAAGCCGTGACTATTTCCTAATGAAATTAATAATCCTTTACTCTGAACAACCTATCTTATTTTACTTACTGATGCATTTTGGAAGTAATTTCTGTTGGTGAAATGTTCATTTAAAACTAAAGAGGAATGGACAGATAGTACAGGGGTTAAGGTACTTGCCTTGCAAGCAGTCAATACTAGTTTATCCCTCGCACCACATATGACCCTCTGAGCAACAGCATATGTGGCCCCAAAGACTCCAAATCAAAAAAATCAACAAATGGAATAGCTCTGCCTTCTTATGGATTATTTTATTTGTCTCTATTTAATTTAGGACATAAAATATTTAAACATATTTAATAAGTAGAATTACATTAGACACAGATGTATCTATCATGACATTTTAACAAATATATTGTATTTGGCCATATTATAGGTTATTTGAATCTTCAACACTTAGTTTTCTCCTGCATCTTTTCCCATAAGCTTATTTACACTGACTATAAAGCAATGATTCTCTGTCATAGACCATATTCTCCCTGTGGGTCTCTATAGAGCCATAGGTGAAAACTATATAAATGGGATGCAGGAGAAGGAGACACAGGTCATAGAATGAGCCTCAAGGTTGGATGGGTGTGGAGGCACAGGATGTAAACAAGGCTTTAAAGGAGGCTATAGTCAGAAAATGGTGAGAAATACTGATATAGACCATTCCCAAGTACATACTTATTGTTTTACCAAGTTTTTATATTTACAATCAATAGCTTTATTTCTTATTTTTCAGTTGCCTTCATATTAGCCTTTACTTAATCTTTTTCACTCAATATATTTTCATAAATTTTTGTTTACATCACTTGTATCACTTGTCTTCCCATTGTTCATCAATTTGCTCGAGCGGGCTCCAGTAACATCTCCATACATCCTGTTGCAAGCAAGTGTAGCCTAAGGGCATCTGTTTGCTCCAGGAACAGGAAGAGCCTCAAACCATTCCTTCAGAACATGGTAATGAGGTCTATAATTGTTACTGGGTTTTGGCATATCAAATAATACATGGGTATCTTGCCAGGCTCTGCTGTGTAGGTGTTATACTCTTCGAAGAAGGCTCTCATCTCAAGCATTTACTGATGAAACTCAACGGGGAAAGATCAGGTTTTCTCTTGGGTGGAGTTCCAAGGAGCTGTGGAGTCTGGATGTTGAGAATGACTGACCTCATGGGGTGGGGGTTCCTCTAGCTTCTTGCTAGGCTCACTGGGATGATGGGCCATGGCTAGAACCTGCCTAGAACTATATAGAGTGTATAAATGTGAAAGATCCTGGGAAGGGCCTGATCCTAACATCCAGTACTACCTAAGACTGTCGTCCGACTGCAGAGCGCGCCACATGCCGACGGAGCTGCAGTATGGAGTGTCTCTCTTCTGGAATTGTCTCTCTTCTCTCTTTCCAAGGTTGCTGGCATGGATGTGGGGGAATGGGAGAAGGAGCCCAAATCCCCGCCTCCAAGTCTGGCCACATGGCCCCTCTCCTGCATATGTGGGGCGAACCCTTGGAGCTATGTTAGGTTAAGAGCTAACAGGATATTAGCTCTTAGAATTTCTTGTGTTTAAATTTATTGTTTAGAATAATATCTAAAGAAAAAGTAGTACATTTATTTTTCTCATAGGAGTGGTCATGATTGCTGATTATGCTAGGATAAACCCAATCTCCCTCAAATTATCCCTCTGTTTAGTTCTGCATCCCTGTGAAATGAGAGTGATTGTTGATCCAACCTGCTATTTGGTACTTATCATTATACTATTTGGTACTTATCACCTTGAGCAACAAATCCTAGGGATTGTTTGCTCTGAGTTTGAAGGTGTTCTTACTTACAATTTTAATTAAAATGTATTTGTTAAGGGAACACATTAATAAACTTAACATATGGTCTCTACCACATCATAACTTTGTGTCTAATTCAGAGTCAGAAAAATAACATGATAAATATGATGACATAGAGAACTAAAGAGACCATATAGGAGTGAAACTACAGGGAATGGAGGTGTGAGGCAGGAATTTCAGAGTGACAGAAAATGCAACATCTTGGGACCAGAGATATAGTACAGTGGGTAGGAAGCTCACCTTATACAGAGCTGACTGGTTTTATACCCAGTATTCATACAGTTCACTGAGTGCCACCAGGAGTGATCCATTAGCACAGAGTCAGGAGTAAACCTGAACATTACTGGGGTGGCCCCCAAACTAAAAAGAAAATACAGCATCTATAATAGAGGATTTTGAAAGCATCGGCTAACCACATAAAAAACAAAACAAAAAAAATCCTTGTTTTGGGGGCCGGAGCGATAGCCCAGTGGGTAGGGCGTTTGTTTTGCACGCTGGCCGGTCTGTGCCGGCCTGGGTTCAATCCCCAGCATCCCATATGGTCCCCCAAGCACCGCCAGGGGTAATTCCTGAGTGCAGAACCAGGAGTAACCCCTAAGCTGCCTCCGGGTGTGACCCAAAAAGCAAAAAAAAAAAAAAAAAAAAAGCCTTGTTTCATCTCAAGCATAACCTCAGTTAAGCCTGTGAATGCCTATATCTCTTTGGGATTTGTAAAAATCTGTTTCCTTAGATTTCAACATTTTACTCAGGCATTAGAAAGATTGAAAATTGAGCCAAAAAAAAACCCCATTAAATAAGGTTTCTTTCAAAGTTGTTTGTGTCAATTCTAATGTCCTGAAATATTTTAGAGCCATTATTATTATTGATTTTTGTAAGTATTTCACCTTCATTGTCCATTTATCATCCATATTCCTATACTTTCCACTCTGAACCCAGGGTATTAAGGAAATTCTAGTGCCTATCCAATGATTACTTCTGACATCTAAAAATCCTCTGAAATCATCAATTGCAGACAAAGTTCCAAAGAGCATATACATTGTATTGATTAGAGTTAGGTCCAGGAAGGAAAATGAAAAGCCTTAGCCATATGCAGATGAGTTTGGACCTTGTCCCTGGGGTCAAAGAGGAGCCAGAGAAAGATCTTTAGCTAGGTGTGGCCTGTGTTTAGGGGAATATTTGTCTGGAAATGATGGAGAAGTGGATTGGCTTGGAACTAATACCATAATCCTGATAAGGGGATGAGTGTTTGTACTGGGGCATTGTGCAGGAGGATGAGAAAACTGAGATAAGAGCTCATAAAGATAATTAGAAGACAGAGTGACTGAAAGAAAGAACATGAGAGCTTGCTATGACTTAGGTTTCTGGCTTCCAAAGTATTATAACAATGAGAGGGAAGAAAGAGAAATATCCGAAAATCAAGTAGACGGCTGTAGGTTGGTACAGTCTGAATTCCAGCATAGCAGAATATGTTAGAGTAGCTATTCCATCATAAGTAGTTGAGGGTTCAGCCTAGTAAAATGGGAGAGATTTTGGTTAAGGAAAAGATTATAATAATACATGATAGCAGAAAATGCCTTGTCACTTATCTTGCAGTTATTAAAGTATTAGACAAATATATTAATAGTACTGATTATAACCCTTTATATATTTTAAAATAATAATACTTTAGGGACAGAGTGCAGCTCAAGTAGGTAAGGTCCCAGGTTCTATCTCTAGAATCACATGGCTCCCCCAACACTGCTGGCCCCTGAACAACCGCAGGGTTGAAAACCACCAGGAGTGTCGTACACAACAAAACTAATGCAAAACTTATCTAATTTAGTCATAGAAAATGAAAATTAATCAATAAAAATATTTATTCTTTATAGGATTTTTACTGTAAAATCTCTTACTTTATGCTTGCTTATTACAGATTTGTGAGAACAAAATAGTTATAAAGAGTTTGTGAAAAATTCACTGCATCACTGTCTGTATCACTGTCTTCCCATTGTTCATCGATTTGCTCGAGTGGGCACTAGTAACATCTCCATTAGTCCTGTCACAAGCAAGTGCAACCCAAGGGCATCTGCTTGCTACAGGGACAGGGAGGAGCCCGAAACCATTCTTCAGGTTATGGAACTGAGGGCCATAATAGTTACTAGTCTTTGGTATAAAAAGTAAATAAAACATGGTAGCTTGCCAGGCTTTACCGTGTAGGTGGTTTAGTCTACCACCTAGAAAAAATTAAGTTTGTGAAAATAAAATAAAGACTAAAAATAAAACGTCTTGCTTCTCATATTATTAATGGAGGAAGAATTTGTATCATTTCATGAAATCAGCAAAATATGCATATGTACACATTGATTTAATTTAATTTATTTATTTTTAATTTTTTTTATTATACCACCTTGAGCTATACAGTTACAAAAGGTACACATTGATTTTAAATGTTGCTTATAATCATGTTCCCATATATTACCATCAGGCAGTATTGCATTACTTGAAATAACTTCATGAAACAATACTGAGGTAGTTAACTATTTGAAATGTTTTGATCTTTCTTTTATTTATAAATAAGTTCTTGTTTAGTTAGCTCAAACTAGGTTGCATTGTTAAACACCTTTATTGATAGAGCATAACAATAAGCATAAAGACATTAAAGGAAAAGTCTGCTTCTTTTGATACTACTATACTATAAATATTTGATACCTTTGGTACTACTATACTATAAATATTTGATTCAAATATTTGAAATAACAGTTATCATTGATTTAGTCTATACAGTGTATCAGAAACCATTATGCTAAATATTTCATAAGCTTTAGTTTAATCCTTAGAGAAAGCCTTTTAGATTTCCCTAAGAAATCTAAGATCATTGTAAGTCTACTACTACTGACACCATTGTACAGATGACAAGAATCTTAACACAAAACCATAATGATTTCAAACACAGACTTGTTTGACTCTATAGGAAGTGATTTGAATGGTTATATATTGTGCTCTACTTTGGTATTTTATTTTTACCATGCATTTATATATATACTTTTTAAATTTTTTAATTATACCACCGTGAGACATACAATTACAAAGGTGTTCATAATTGGTTCTTGGTAATACAGTATTCCAGCACCCATCCTCCACCAGTGCCCCATTTCCACCACCAATGTACCCCACCCCTCCCGCCCACCCCTCAGGCTGCCTCAATAGCAGGTACCTCTGTTTCCTCTCTCTCTCTCTGCTCTCTCTCTCTCTCTCTGCATCTCTCCTCTTCTTTTACACATTGTGACTAGCCCTGCAGGTATTTAGAGTTTATCACTTAAGTCTCTTTGTGTATATTCAATGGTGAGTTTTAATGCTGCCATCATTTCCCACACTTAGTAAAACACTGGTATCTATTTATCCTATTAATGAATGCAGCCATTCTTCAGCACCAAGGGAATGCATTTATATTTTATAGAAATGAACTAAGATCTCAATACTGTGGGTCTAGGGGGTAGTTGCTGTCACAGCTTACAGGAGTACTAAGGTTGGTCTTTAGTATATATTATCTTTTATTTTGATGTCCCTACTACATCTTGGTCAGACCATGAAAATCTATACAGTTAGAAAGTTTTCCTTACACACATCACTAAGCACTGAAACATTAAATAAGCAAATAACAAAGTATTTTATTTTTGCTTTCAGAATTTACTAGTCAGTTTTTTGGTCACTTTACCTTCATATTCCTTGGGGGACCCTCAGGTTGTGTGAGAACCATTCACATGCTAAGGTTTTGTTTTATTTTTTAGCTAAGGAGTATATACCGTTTGACACCCCTCCTCCTTTTCTTCCAAATTTGATTTATAAGAGCCCTCAAACTTCTCATACATCTAAACATTCAGTTTCTTGTTCCAACAGGTACCACTTCAGGCACATTTACTAGAATAATATTTTTTGAGAGTTTAAATAAATAATCTAAATTATTGAGGTATCTGAACAATGAGGGATGTGAAAACAGCATATGTAGGAGAAAGTGAATGCTAAAATGAGCCAAATATATTATCCCCAAATTCAAAGGAAACAGTCTTACCATTTAATATAAAGTATAGAAACAGGCTTATTTTCCATATAGATCATGTGTTACACGTTAATAAGCTAAAGCACACAAAGCTAAATGATGATTCCTTGATTAACAAGCTGCCCATTAATGCTTATATTTGCCTCCAAGTGTTTAAAGATGCTTGAAGGCTATAAATCTCTGCCCCTCATTCTGACCGTTGATTGCAAAGAAAACCATCCTTGTTTTTAACTAATAAAAACAATGGGTTCTCTTTACTTTAGAGCAGGTATCTTAATAAGTAGTTAATTTTTCACTTTTGTAAATGTGATCCTTGCCTAATTATTACTTGGAGACTCTATGACATCTTTTGTGAAATGATTCTAAGTTGCCACAATATGCTTAGAAAGCTTGTTTTTTAACCTTTGCTTCACCTTTTAGTTTTTTCCAATTTTAGTTTGAAACGAGTCACATCAGCAATTTGAAAAAAGGCCAATGACAAACATTAATCTATTCTTCACTCTTCTTAGACCTACTTTGTTTTCCCTCAAGGGATTACTCTGGAATTGAATTTGTTAAAAAAAAAAAATAGTAGAAATTTCTATGATTGCTTGACTGATTGGCTGAAATAAATTAATGGGAGAAGGAATCTCCCATGCAGTGTAAGGAGGTATTGAGATCTCTCTCCAATGATTCTTTGGACCTTCAGTTCAATGTAAAAAACCCATGGATGTGTCGGAGTGATAGCCCAGCTGGTAGGGGTGTTTTTCCGTGCACGCGCCGGCCCGGGTTCGATCCCCCGGCATCCCATATGGTCCCCCCGAGCACCGCCAGGAGTGATTCCTGAGCCAGAGCCAGTAGAAACCCCTGAGCATTGCCGGGTGTGACCCAAAAAAGCAAAACAAACAAACAAACAAACAAAACCCAAGGATGCACTCAGGTTCTGGCACCGCAGGGCTGCAAACAACCAGGGCCAGTTCAGTGGTGCTCAGGAACCTCTAGGATTGCAAGTGGTGAAGTGTGGGGGGGCTTGGAATTGAACACAGGTCAGGTACATGCTAGACATGAACACTAACTACTATCCTATCTCCCAGTCATGTGAAATAAATTTAAAGTTACTCAAATTAAGCACTAATGAAGACAAATGAGTTTATTTTTTTATAATTTTGTGTTGTCATCGAACACATAAAAAGGAGATTAGAGGCTGTTTTCAGAAAAGTAGTGTTGCATTCACCATTGTAAAATGGTCAGCATTTTAGAATTTATTAAAAGCTCAGGTTGATATTTTACCAAATCTCTTCTTGAGAGAGAGAAAGAGTGCCTGGCAGAGGCAGATTTTGGGTGGTGTGGGGGTAGGAAATGGGGCCACGTTGGTCTTGCCGGAAATGTGCGCTGGTGGAAGGGATGAGTGTTGGGAACACTGTATGACTGAAACTCAATAATGAACAGCTTTATAATGGCCCTTTGCATGGTGATTCAATAAAATAAATTTTTTAAAAAAGAAAGGACAAAAATAAACCTCATAGTTCGTGGAACATTTGAAATCATGTAAATTCCTCAGATTATCAAATTCATTATAGTCACAACACATTGATGCCGGCCTGTACCACTGGTGGCTCACACTTGAGTGTGGTTAAATTAACACAAATTTGCAGCACCAGTGTCAACATTTGGAAGCTGAAATAAATTTTGTTTGACTTCTTGCAAGCTATGTGCAAATGTTTTCATATTTCTTTCTAGGCACATGCCGGATTTTTATCCTGAACACTTGTCCTACCTGCTCATCCTTCACCACAATTCACTTCTTGTTGATTCTTCCCATCACATACTTGTTGGTTTGTTACTTCTCTCAAGAAGTGTCCACTACAGAGTTAATGTCCCAACCCATCCGTCTTATAAGCAGTGTTATTTCAATCGACAGTTTATCCAAGCAGCCTTCACTTCTTTTCACAATTTCCTAAACATGTATTAACTGTAACAAGTTTGTTGTTTATCTTTGTATCAGCTGTAGCTCATGAAGTGCAGATCTTTGAGCATAGTATTATACAGCCAAGATGAATAAAATTTAGCACTATTAGCAATATTTTGACATTATAATGCTGCTTGAAAATATTTTTACCAATGAGAAAAGAGACATGATTTCATCTCTATGACCTAACATCTTAAAATTAGAGTGATAGTATCACTGCAATTCACCTCCTAACTATAATCTTCTAGTCACTTCTAACACCTATAATCAAGGAATTGCTAGTTGAATTTATTTTCACTTAGCCACTGGGTGCTTTTAAAACGACAGGTTAAAACTCTCCTTTTGAAAACTTTCTGTAAGAGTAGATTTAATTGGTAATTCAATAACTGATGAGACAGTACAATAATATTCTTTTAGTAAATCATACATTTCTTATCTTCCTAAAGCAAAAATGTCCCCAGAAAGCTACCATCACTGTTATTTATTTTCTGAAAGGTTTTGCTTAAATTTCTACGGTTCACTCAGGATTGCGTAAATCTTCTTTCAAAACATTTATGAGTAGCTTAATACTCCAGCCTTACAGCAGTCAGCTGTAATAGTGGCAGACTAGTATGATAAATAATTCTACTCCCAGTGATATGAACATCTGAGCACCTTCCATGGTATTTGGACATACCAATCACATTTTCTTCTGCTGTTCTGAAAAAGTTGTACTATGAGAATTTATATTAGAATTCAATTTCCTCAAAGGTTTATTCCTTCTTTCCGCTAACCTCACCCTATGTAAGTGTGTGTTTGATACAAAAATGTCACGTCTCACTTTACATTTGTCTTCCTGTTGTTCATTAATATATTTGAGTGGGTGCCAGGTAATATCTCCTTCATTGGGAATGAGGTCCATTATTGTTACTGTTTTTGGGATATTGAATATATCATGGTAAGCGTCTAGAGTCTTACCTTGGCTCTAGGAACATCCCCAGGGGCCCAGTCTTTTTCGGTAAGACCATCAACCATCCAGGGCCCAAAGGGTAGAGCCTTGGGTGTAGACAAGTCTGTCTCCCCTGTCTGCCACTGTTGATGCAGCCAGGCACCGCAGACACACCTTGCAACATCTTGAGGGGCAATGACAACAAATAAATATAGCAGGACGAAGAATCTCAGAAATGCTATTTTCTGCCATCATAATAATGGAATCATAGTAGCTGCTGAAAATAGGGAGCAAATAATAAAGAATCAGCTAATTTAGTCTCAGATACAAAAAAGAATGCACTTTACTACTATCTTCCATGGAGAACCTGCAGTCCCTACCACATCCAATGATGTGACTGTTACAGTTGACACCATAATGAGCTTCGTCCAAAACCCTATAATCCTCAAGAGAATGCAAGCAAGAGAAGAGCATTGTTGGTATCACACCAAAAATGTTCCATCTAAGCCAAATCACGGCAAAGCACAACAAACCTAGTCTCCCCAGGCAGTCGAGAAACAGCCTGTAATCTTTAGTGTAGATCAAAGAAACGAGTCCAAAAGGAATTAGCTGCCGAGGGCAGAGGAGACATGACTAGTAGCATGACGTGACAGGGCTAACCTCCTTCAACGACAGAACCAAAAATGTCTGGGACCCAGAGAAGCTGAAGCTCAGAATTTTCTTTGTTTGAAATGTTTGCCGATATAAAATGTCCTCAGTTGCAAAAATTTCACACATCGGATGGCAAGATTAGTCGTCAGTGTCCCTTATTACCCTTGTAGATCGTTTTTTTTTCTTTTTTGGGTCACACTCAGCGATGCTCAGGGAATTCTCCTGGCTCTGAATTCTGGAATTACTCCTGGTGGTGCTCAACCATATGGGGATGCCAGGGATCGAACCCGGGACGAGCAAATCGATAAAAACAATGGAAAACAAGTCGATAAAAGTGAAGTTCTTTAGTAAAATAAAAACACAATTAACTAATTACGCAAAGATCTCACCGCACTTTCAGGGCCACTTGAAAAGAAGTTGGAGATAGCTTGATTTGTACATGGTCTGGTAAGGTAAGAAATGCTTATGCAGTTCGCCCTTAGGAGCCAGGAACACTATAGTCGTACTAAAAAAAAGCTGTCCCATCAAAAAATCTGATCTGAGACTTGCTTATACATTGCAGAAATGAATTTACACGCAGCCCTGAGGGATAAGAAGTGTAAAAGGGTGTGGGGGGTGTTGGTCTCCCTCCACATCAAGTCATGGATAATGAGAATTTTTTCCTTACTGATTAATCTCTTCCTCATCCACAAACGAGTGGATCTTAGGATAAACTATTCCCCCTAAATGCGTAACCAGGTTAAGAAAAACTTTTGAGGCCAGAGTACAGTTCAGTAGGTAAGACATTTGCCTCCTTTGTGGCCCACCAATCTGGGTTTAATCTTACTGCCTCCCTTATGATTTCCAGAGCACTGGCAGAGTAATTCCTGAAATGCAGAGCCAGTAGAAGCCCTGATCACCTCCAGGTGTGACCTAACAAGGTAAAAAGAGAAAAAGAAAATTCTCAGAACCACTATTGACGGAATTCTTTTTCCTGGACTGGTGCACACCAGTAGTGTTCAACGTCACCAAATTTCCTCCTGGTGGTGATTGGGGACCATCGTGGCAGCCACCTTTTAACCTTGACTTACTGTGCAAAGCACATGCTCTGGTACATCGAGCTCTTTCCAGCCTGATATAACCTTTTCTCCCTTTCATCTAATTTATCATAAGGATTCCCTTAAAAGATTTTTGTCACATATTCTCTGAAATGAAAAAAGTGCCTCCATTCCCTCTGAAACACCACTTTCTTTCCAGTCACTTTTACTAAAAAATTTGAGATTTTGTAATTCTTTACCTCACTTCTAACATTAAACAAAAATTACTATATGCATGAGCAATTTCACTTTCCATATTTGTTTAAATATTTTTCCATATCTGTATATAACTATTTATACAAGAAATAATGAATAAATATGCATCAATGATAAGTAATGGAAATTTGTTTTTATAGCTTTCATACATAAACTCTTAAAGAGGATTTGTTAACTATTTGCTATAGTTATTAATTTATCTGCGTGTATTCTACACACTGTTTACACTATACAAAGGAAAATGCGTCATTTTATTACTTCCTAGAATATTTTAGTGATGAATTTTTTCTACCAAGTTATAACTTCAGCGCATCTCCTGTGTATTCTTATAATAATACTATATAGCAAGGGAAAAAAAGCACACATATTACTTCACAGGATTCTTTAGTGATGAATTTTTTTTTTACTAAAGTAACTGACAAACTATATTCTACTAAACACACTACTAAAAAGAAACGGAAAGCAATACTTAGATGAATCCACAAATAATTTTATTGTTTGCTGAAAAAAAGTTCTACAGGTTGTTATTACTAAAGTAACATCATGATGGTCTCGTGAGACTTTGGGGGCTATGACCCTCTTATAATACACCTGGAATTTACGTTATAATCCAAACCTTGATACGAAATAATTAAGGCTCATATAAGACTACAATAGCAAGCTCCAAGGTGTCGTTACTGGGATGATCTTATTATAAATGTGAGTCTTAAAAAAAGCCCTTCACTTAGTACATATTTTAAGAAGAAATAGAGTTAGATGTATGGTATAACAATTTTCATTAATTTATATGTAATCCTTCACTTATAAATTGAAATCAGATGATTAAGTAGAGCTTATTTACTGTTTATAAACAAATTACTTGATTAAAACATAATCTAAATCTGTCAAATTGCAGACTACTGGTTTTACTTAATATAAGGCATGGCCATATGGAATAGCAAAACATAATAGATTGTGAGGTTCTGACAGTTTCTGGCTTCAATTTACTGGCCAAAAAGTCCCTTCCCTAAATTTCCATGTTTTTCTGTAGCAACGGGCAGAGGTAAGTAAAGGGCAGGGTGGAGTTGGCTCACATGGCCAAATCAGATCTGATTCCACAGCTTCCCATTTGGAACCACAAGCATTATCAGGAGTAATTCCTGAGTGAAAAGCTTCAAAATAAAACCTCTGAGTACTAAGGACCTTAACAGCAACAAAATAAAAGAAAAAATAAAAAAGAAAAATAGTACCAGCTCTAAGAGCAGTCCACATCTTTAAAAATATTTCCATACATTATTTCTTTTATTTAATCTTTACTTTTATTTTTTTAAAAAAGAGGGGGAACATTCATAATCTCCATTCAGTTACATAGATTTGGAATACTGCTATGTAATAACAAATTACCGCAAAATATACAGGAGTTAGAAGTCAAGCAACTTTGGTCTAAGCTGAATTGAATTAAGCCCTCATACTGAAACATTTCCATAGAGGTAGTACATACGCATTTGACATTTTGTCAAATAGAGAGTAGTAGTAAAACAGCAATTCTGAGAACCCAATAAATTAGAGGCTTAGAAAGCATTAAATAAATCTTTTCCTACACTCCAAAGATGAAAAAGCACATGATTTTCAATAAATTAAATACATGAACCAGTGAATCTTCATAGTTGAAATGTCTGCATCTTTAGAAGCTCCACTGGTTTCATAACTAGTGAAAACCACGAACATAATGAGAGATCACATTTTAAACAATTTGGTGCAAGACAAACTGCAACTATTTCCAGCAGTATATGTTGTCCCTTCTTTGTGTTAGTGACTAAAGAACAACGTCTGTCATTGTTGTTCTCACTTAACTGATAATAGTTGGAGCAGTAGTCATTTTAGTTCATCAGTTTAACTCCAGATTGTTCGTTTAAGTGCCTCCTCCGGCTGCTGTACTCATGAATTAGTGTTGATTGATGGTAAGGAAGACATCCATTTCTTCTAATGCTTGGTCCATGGCTTCCAGGCTTTCTTGAGCTGGATACTGACTGGATGCTCCATACATACACTGAGATGAGGATGAAGGAATTGAGGCTCCTGCAAGCTTGAAGCTGTAAAGGAGAATAAGCCATGAATTGAAAAAAATGAATGCTTTCTGTTTATATAAATTTTCACCTTTCACTCTTATTTGAATCTGCATTTAGCACATATATTTGTACTAAATTTGATTTATAACTTTTCATGGAAATTCTTCGATTCCATTTTCTCCTTTTCTAGTCTCCCCAAAATATTTATTTTATTCCTTTTCAGAAGAAAACTCAATTTTAAACTTAGAAAATTATCTAACAAAAAAATATATTACTAATATTCCCCTCTTTCAATCTTCCCCTCTCAACTATTGTCTAGACCATTCTTTATATAGAACAACACAGAAACACCTCAGAGTCTAATGTTCTTTGTTGTATCCCCTCACCTCCAAAGGACAGCCTGAGTACTCTAGTTGAGAGTTCTCTTTAAATGCTACAGTGAGTCCCCATTACTTTTGAATAAAATCCAAATTCCATGTCCCAGTCTGTTTTATGTGAATTAGTCTCTGCCAATCTAATTTATTTTACTCTTTTTCCTTCTACATATTGCCATCCTTTTATTGAGCTTTTCAAATTTGTTTCTTAGAGTCAATATAGCTTTTAGTTTCTTCTAGAATATTATCAAATATATGTGTCACTTTCGATCCTTCTTATCACCCAACTTTCAAATACAAAAATGTTTATGCCTCATTGTATTTTTTCCTAACTATATTTCCTTAACACAGTTCCTCTTACTATTTGTTATTTTAACCGTAGGGACAAGACCTTGAAACCCAAAATCATCCTTTAAATGTGCAGTTGTTTATATAAGCATTACCTCATAATCTCCTGGGATGTAAACTTTCTTTTTCTTTCTTTCTATTATTATTATTATTATTATTATTATTATTATTATTATTATTATTGCTTTTGATCACATCTAAAATGCTCAGGGAATACCCCTAGTTCTGCACCCAGGAATTACTAATGTGGTGCTCTGGGGATGTGGATGCTGGGGATCAAACCTGCGTTGACTGCGCAATGCAAGTGCTGTATCCACTGTAATATCACTCCAGGCCCAAGGGACGTAAACATTCTAAAAGCAGGAAATCTGTTCTGAGCACCATACATTTTCATCACTTAGAATGAAGTCTGACTCATAAGAGATTCCCAAAAGATTTTACTAGCTCACTTTCACCACACACACTATATTAGGCCCACCCTCTCATTGATTATTTTTCCATTTAAGCTAAGCATTTTATCTTCATTGTACACTTCAGGCTTTAGTAACTAAGGAAAGAGATTCTGGGCCCAACCTACCTTATATTATTTATCATTCTTTACTGTAGTTCCTCTTTCTGATCTAAAGCTCTCTTTGTAAATTTACCTAAGCCAGCACCGACAATAAAACCAAGAAGCTACACTACACTCAAACTATGTTCCATCAAAGATTAGGCATTATTCTACAAATAAAAAAGAACTAATAGTAACTAGCAACATGGCATGTTTTAGTCTTGTGGTGAGGGAAAGGAAACTTCATGAAGTGGAATTTTTCGTCATTAGAGGCAATCTAGTAAGCAATGACCATCTGTAGATATATGAGATGAGCCATTGACTTCCTCAGAGCATCTGTGACGATCATGGAAAGGAAGATAAGCTTCCTATTTAATTTCTTAAACATGCTGAGTGAGGAGAGATGGAATTTATCTCCCTTTCTGCTACACAGTGGTTGGATGTCAATGACCTTATGTATGTTTATAGCAACCACAGGTTGTATATATGTCATATAATCATTAACACCCTTCCTAATATATATTATATTTATATAAATATTATATATAATATCCTGCCTCTCAAAGTGTTGTAGTTAGGCTTGAGCCCTTAGCTGTATGTGGGGGGTGGTGATATGAGATAGACTTGACTCCATCCCCAGGACTCTGCCCCGTGGACCCTGGATGGTTGAAGGTTTTACATAGAAAAGATTGGGTCTCCTGGGAGTGAACGCAGAGCCATGGCAGAGCCTGGCAGCTACCACCCATGATTTATTTGATATATCGCAAAAACAGTAACAATAATGCCAAAAATAGTAAATAATAATGGACTCATTCCTAACCAACGGAGACGTTAATGGTGCCAACTGAGCAAAATGATGAACAATGGGAAGAGAAGTGAGATATATATATATATATATATATACAATATATATATATTTATATAGAATATTCCTTTATTATTAGATTTTCTACATATATATGTAAGAAAAATCTGATATTAGGAATATATTGCTATATTGTAAGAAAAATCTAATATTAGGGGAATATATTATATATATGTAAGAAAATCTAATATTAGGGAATACATTTATATATATGTTTTCTTGTGATATATCATTGATAATTTTGGGAAGGGTAAAACTATACATAGTGTTTTGTCAATTTTTCGACTCACTATTTTTTTTTCGGTCACACAGGTAATGCTCAGGGGTTACTCCTGGCCTTTGCTCAGGAATTACCCTGGTGGTGCCCAATGGACCATATGGGATGTTGGTATTGAACCTGGGTTGGCCACATGCAAGGAAATGTTCCTACCCACTGTGCTATCGCTTGGGCCCTCAACTCACTTATTTGCTCTGTGAATAATTCTTCTCTGGGTAATATGGATGATGCATCTAGTATATTGCAAAGTTTTCTGAAAGGATCACCAACTAGCTGAAAGAAGATGTGAAGGAACTTCATAGCAAACTTATACTGTAATTGTTTATTTTTACTTAAAATATTATAGGGCAACATAATACATCTGGATTTCTACAAGGGATAAAAATCACAATTTACATGCAATCAAGAACCTCATTAGAAGACACCATTTTTGAAACTTGGAGTCATATTGGTTACTAATGGAGCTAAGGTTTTGGCATTGTCCTTAGGTCTCACAGTGCTAATGTGAGAAGACCCATTTATTTCTCTCAAAAACCATCCAATTGGACTACATTTGACAGCTGTAATAACTTTTACACACAATATATGACAGAAATTCTTTAAAAAAAGAAGAGTACATCTAGCAAAATACACAGAAATCACACACACTGAAAACTTTCTAAGTCCATATGTAAAAATATGATTTCAGGTATAAAAAAGTGAAGGATCAAGGTGGAATATAAGCGCCTATTTCACCTCAACAAAGCCCTTCCAAAGTCCCATTCCACACTTAAGGTTAACCTTTTTAAAATAATGTCTCAAGAACCAGTAAACGAATTTACCTACTACTGGAGTTCCGAAGTAACAGATGGTGATGTGGGTCGCATAAAATGAACCAGTCTCTTCCTACTACTGTCCTCCAAAATGTTGAGTGGATCTGGATATCATCTGTAGGTAGGAAATGAGCGAACGCCTAATGACAGATACATGTTGATTCAATCATTGACCCAATTCTAAGAGATTCTGGGTAGTTTATATTGCTTCCATAGTATCCTATAACAAAAATATCAAGAATGTAGTTGTTAACATATGAAGAATAGACAGAAAAAGATAAGTTAATTTTAGTAGATCCCAAAGAGAGCATACTACTAAGTTACACCAACCCTAAATTTACTATAGAATTGACATGTAACTTAGTATGCTTTTATTGTTTTGTAAGAAAATAAACATGAGTATTACTATTTTGAGACACAGACTTAACCTTCCCATATCCCCATTATGAAATTAACAAGATCCACCGATAAAGTAAAAAGGAGTAAAAATTAGCTTCTCTCACAAAGATGACCTTGCTAGTAAAGTATTGATTTTATTTATGATTCATGTTTCTAGGAGAACTGGCCTACACTTGTGTGAGCAGCATGAGA
>JAJIBD010005933.1:0-143623 GCA_021461705.1 Cryptotis parvus
TGTCATTTAGGCAGGCTATGGGAGGGGGAGGGAAATGGGGACATTGGTGGTGGGAAATGGGCACCGGTGGAGGGCGGGTGCTGGAACACTATGTGACCGAAACCTCCAAACATGAACAACGTTGTAATTGTATATCTCACGGTGGTATAATAAAATGTTTAATTTAAAAAAATTAAAAAAAATAAGCATGGGATTAGATAACTAAGACAGACCTGACTCTCATTTTGCCCATAAGCAAGAGAATGACAACCCTTTATTCAATCTGTCATTTGTCATTCACCTTGGGACTCTCAACTAAGAATTCACCCATGGACAACAGGGAGGAAAATAAATATTTATTGTGTTCCTACTATGCACAACACAATGTACTGGGTACCTTAAACAACATATGCTGTCACGGTAAGTCCTGAAAACAGAAGTAAAAGGAAGTGACTTTTCCCAATTTAGAGATGACACAGATGTTCACACACTTACCAGGCTGGGTCAATAACACAGATCATAAGCACAGAATAAAGGTTCCTAAATCACTTTCCAAGCATGAGGTCCTAGACTATGACCACCTAAACTAGGACATTTCAAGCCACTTCCCCTCATACCTATGTGCAAGTTCTATAAACAGGACTAGAGACAGATTGCCAGTAGATACCCAGCACTTTGCTCTCCACACTAGACTGGAAGAGTTTTCATTCTTCACATGTGGTTTATAAATTAGAACAATATTTTTTTAATGATTTCAAGGTCACTGATGATGCAAGGAGTGGCAGAAGTTGGAGGTGCAGCTCAGAAAGAAGTGTGAAGCTGGGTTGGCATGCAGGGTTGACAAGTCCTTGGTCACACAGGTCTGAAGCGGGGGCATGACTGCAGATAGCTGAGAGATGCTGCTGAGTAGTTGGTGTCACGTGACCTCATCAGTTCTGATCCAATGGGGATCAGAAAGGCCAGGTTCTTTGCCCCCGTGTCACCTGGAGTGGATCTTTTCCTCTTGTGCATTCCCACCTGTTTCACTAGATCAGGACCTCTTTGAGGGCAGAGTCTAAGGACATTCACCTTTATGGCCCCTTGCCCAAGTACAAGAATAATAATTTAAAACTACAGTTTGTGAGCCAGGTACTCTGCTAATGGCTTCATGGCTTCTGCTTAGTCAATGATCTTAGTAGTTAGCAAATATCATCAGAGCCACTCACTTCAGAGAAGAGCAAATGAAAACTATGACAGGCATAGAAACCCACTGTGGCTGACTCAGATAAGAGGTGACAGAGCAGGGATTGAGTCGAGTTATTCTGCCTCTAATCTGGCTGCGCGGGAACCTAGGACCATCTCTACCTACACCCTCCAACCATCTCTACCTGAGAGGGAAACTGATGCACACAAACTGGACCACCCCTCTGCAAGGCCTCCGTGACCCATGCATTTAGGGGCTGTAAAGCAGCTGTCATCTCCCCATGATTACTGAGTAAAATCAACATTCAACATCTCACCCCTGTTCTTCTAGTTCCAGCTTCTAACTGATCTTTTACTTTTTTAAATTTTTTTTATTTTTTTGCTTTTTTGGGCCACACCCGGCGATGCTCAGGGGTTTCTCCTAGCTCTGCACTCAGGAATTACTCCTGGCGTTGCTCGGGGGACCATATGGGATGCCGGGGATCGAACCCAGGCCAGCATGGGCCGGCCGCGTGCAAGGCAAACGCCCTACCTGCTGGGCTATCGCTCCGGCCCCTCTAACTGATCTTTTAACTCATAGTTTTAAAGCTACCCACAGACCAGAAGGAAATAGCCCATGACCTGTGCTCCACCCTCATACCTGCTTCTGCCTGGGCTTAGCACTTTCTCCTTCCTCTTTGGATTCCACGCCCCACCCCCTACCCTACTACAATTCCTACCAGGGTCAAATTCATCTGATTTACACACCCCTTCTCTCCTTTTGGGGGCTAAGAAGCCACCTTCCTTCTTCAAGCAGTAGCTTTCAAGTGCGCCAAGGGCTGAGAGGGCAGTAATGCTGAGGACTAAGTACAGAGGGCTGTGGACCTCTTCAGCCAGAGCAGCCTTCACATCTACATCTACCCACCTAAGATTTCATTAGAAGAAAGGAATCAAATCCTGACCTCGAACAAGCTGAAGAGTGGGAGATGAGGGGGCTGCGCTGGGTGCGGCACAATGCTTCCCGGGCTGTGCGGAGAGCAGCCGCTCCAGAATGTAGAGAGGATCTCACGAGCTCCTGGGAGGAAGCCTTGGCCAAACAAGGGCATGCCAAAGGCTTCTGATTGTCAGGGCACTGCCTCTCCCACATCCATGGGGCTGGAGCAAAGCCGGCACTGGGCACCAGGAAATGAGCATTAGATTACGGGCACTGCCCTCGGTGAACATCCCCAAGAGGGAAGCTAGAGCATTAGTGGGGAAGAGGATCATCGTCTGCAGGGCCTGCGCCTCCGACTGGGTGGTCTGAGGTGGAGCCCAATCTAAGATTTTAATTCAGGGAGGAGAATGTTACACCATGCCACAGCAAAGGAGGTATGGTGGCAGTGGCTGTTAGATTCTATCCACTCCTCCTTCTGAAAGTGGGAGGTGAATGATTAAAAAAGTGCATCTTTTTTTTAAAAGCAAGAGAATTCCAATATGGCAACTGAGACCACACCTGCGATGGGAGTGGGGACCCAGCCAGCAAAAGGGGAGGGTTACCTCACATGACAGCAAGCACCCTAGATCTGTAAAAAGGGTAGAACTTGGTAATAAAGTCAGAGCCCTGATCGTCCCCTCCCTGCTCCAGAAGGGACTGGAGAATCCTAAGGTCACTTTCTCTAGGATGGCTATCGCCTTTCCCCAGGCGGCTGAGCAGCCGGATGAAGAGTCGGCACCAAATAGGGTGAAGGAGTCAGGGTGTGATTCAGGAAAGATGCGGAAAGACAGTGGTGGGTGGCGGAGGGGAGAGAGCAGGTGCATCTCAGTTGAACTCTTGAAGCAAGGGGGGCCACATTTGGGGAGTTGGAGTCAAAGTCTTTGCTCCAAAGTCGACAGGACAAGGGCGAGCACATCTGTGTTGGGGGGCAGGGTTCTGGAATGCTGGTGATGCTGACCGCCTGGCCCACCCAAAGCAGGACAAGGAGAACCCTATCTGGCTGCCAGGGCAGAGCACAAGGAGGGCAGCATAGAGAACATTGGTCTGTGCCCTCCTGTCAGGGTATGTCCAGTGCCAACAGCTCAAGTAGCCCGCCCTGGGCTCCTGACCCCACAGGTCCTCTAGAGTTCCAGGGCTGGCTGCCCAGTGACCTGCTCCTCCAGGGGCGGCATGGCCTCCTGCACGTAGACGATGAACTCAGAGGCCTCCCCGCCCCTGCGTGTAGACAGTCACAGTTTCAATGCCCTCCACGTCATCTGAGGACACCACTAGGTGGTGCTGCTCTGCGAGCTCCACCGAGGCCTGTTGCAGCGTCTCCTGGATCATGACTGTGTGGTTGGACGCCGGGTTCCTCGTCAGAGACCTGTGGAATGGCAAGAGAAAGGTCACACAGGTGCCATTGCCAGATGCTTCAGTGTCAAGCAAACCGGGTCGGCGGCTTCAGGAGCACCCGCGAGCTTTGTCCCTTGACATATGGTCCTCAGCACTGCCTGCTTCTTGCTCACAGCTCCGTTTGCAGAAGAGACAGGCAAAGCTCAGTATTGCTTTGCATGCTCAGGGATCCAGCTGTGCGACACCCAAGTTAAACCCAAAGTCTAAGTGTTCTCCTCTGCCAAGTGATCTCCAAAAGGCATGCGAAGTGCCAAAGGGCAAGAAGGCTGGAAGCACAGGCGTTGTTTATGTAACAGTGTGGGGCTGGGGGAGGGACTCCTGGGAATTCATAGCTGGTACAACTGGCAGTAAGGGAAAGAAACCTCCCCTGGGTCATTGCTTTTACACTCTATCTGGGAAGTCCAATTCTCCGTATGAAGATTGTATCATTCTAGGAAGACGGATTTCCCCAGGTGTCATCCCTCAGCACGGCTATCTTCAGTGGGCAAAGGAAGAGGCCTGCTGAAGGCTAGTCAGCAGGGTCTGTGGGAGTCTCCATAAGTGGAGGAGACCTGCTAAGCTCCATGTTAGTAGGAACAGGCACATTCCTGACAAGGCACATTCCAGCAGGTGTTAACACCCTACATTTCTGACTCTGCCCATTTTAAATGCCAACGGTCTTTGAGGCTGGAGTGATAGTACAGCAGTTAGGGTATTTGCCCTGCACACAGCTGACCCTGGTTAGATTCTTTGCATCCCATATGGTCCCCTGCGTATCACCAGGAGTTATTCCTGAGTGAAGAGCCAGGAATAACCCATGAGCATCGCCAGGTGTGACCCAAAGAACCATAAATAAATAAATATCAACAGTCTCTGATGCTGGGAAGAGAATGAAGAAAAACTGACCTGGGGAGCAGGGGATAAAGCTGAGATTCAAAATTACAAACACAAAGTAGGAATGGTGTTTCCGCTGTGTGTTTTTTACGCTTCCCACCATCCCTACTTATGTTCATAGCAGCATTATTCACAATAATGCTGAATCCTATAATGCTGAATTATTCATAATAATAGCCAGAATCTGGACACAACCAGAGTGCCCGAGAACTGATGACTAGATAAAGAAACTTTTGGTACATCTACACAATGGGATACTATGCAGCTGTTAGGAAAAATGAAGTTATGAAATTTGCCTATAAATGGATGGACATGGAGAAGATCATGTTGAGTGAAATTAGCCATAAGGAGAGAGACAGATATAGAACGATTGTATTTATTTGCATGACATAAATATATATATATACACACACAAATTATGATACCAATATCCAAGGTCAGGCGAAAGGTGGATCGGGAGGTCTTGTCAAAGGTGGAAATTACCACAAACGTTTGGGAGCAGAGGTTAGGTAAGACAGAGAAGGGAACAATGTGCCAATAATTGTTGAAAGTGCTATTACCACATAGAACTTAGCATTAAATACAGGCAAAAAGATACACATGGGGGCCGGAGGCGATAGCCCAGCGGGTAGGGCGTTTGCCTTGCACACGGCCAGCCCGTGCCGCCCAGGTTCAATCCCGGTATCCCATATGGTCCCCCGAGCACCGCCAGGAGTGATTCCTGAGTGCAGAGCCAGGGAGAAACCCCTGAGCATTGCCGGGTGTGACCCAAGAAGCAAAAAAAAAAAAAAAAAGATACACATGATAACCTCTAAGTATATGTATTACAATCCACAATATGTAAGAGAAGGAAGAGAGAAAGAGAGAGAAAGAGTAAGAGAGAAAAGAGATAAAGAGCCTGCCATAGAGGCAGGCTAGGGGAGGGGGGAGGAATCAGGGACATTGGTGGTGGGAAATGGACACTGGTGGAGGGATGGGTGCTGGAACACTGTATGACCGAAACTCAAACATGAACATCTTTGTAATTGTTTATCTCATGGTGGTATAATAAAATATATTTCAAAAAAAACTGCAAACACAAGCGAAGGGTTAGTAAACAAGCCCAGGAGAAAAGCAGGGCCCTGGGTTTGTTTCCTGGTCAGCAAGAGGCCTGCCCAATGTTTCCAAGTGGGAGGGACAGTGGCAGAATTTCACTTTCCCTGACCCATCTGACGCAGCCCTGACCCAAAGAGATTCAGGGCTGTCAAACATCAGTTCTACACTCTTGGCTGGGAAGTCCCGGCCACAGCTTACGTCCCCTTCATCCCTTCAGTCCGTGGGACTGAGTGCCCACAGCAGAGTTTGCTGGGAGAATTGAATGAGACAATGTGGGCATACGGGCATCCCTGCCCTCTGGCGTCCTGCCTCCATCCATTATGTAACACTTTCATAAAACTCCAAGCAGCTCTCTGTGGCTCCTTGGATATTCATCCCCCCAAGCTGCTGTCATCTGACTGGGCCTCAGTGGACCTAAGCTCCTCTTCTTGGAGCTGAGCTGAATGCCTGGTACAGCCCCCAAAGGGGCAGCTTACATGGCACAGGGGGCCAAGGAGCAGCACAGTGGAACCCTGAAGTGGAGGGGGAGTAAAGGAGCGCCCAGGGTGAGTGCAGGGTGCGCAAGGCTCTGAAGCAGGCAGTAGGTGGAGGTAGGCAGGAAAGGAAGGTCTCTGGGGGTTGGGGTGCGGAGCACGGAGCTGGGGTCCAGGCAAGGGGTCACTGCAGAGACACTCAGGAGAGAGAGCAGCTCTGCTCCAGAGCCTTTGCAAGCTCTTGCTCCACGAGGCCTCTGCAGCTGGAGTCTGGCATGGGGTGTCCCTGCCTTCCTCTCTGTCCACACCCAGCAGGCAGGCATATGCGCTCTAGAAAAGATCCTCCTGGCTCCATGGGGTCTCAGCCTGGCCAGGAGAAGGTACCTGTGTACACAATGGGTTGTGTCACAGTGGGTAGCTGTTTCATTTGGAGGAAAACAAAGGGGTCTCTGGTGGGCTGACCAGAGACAGCACCCCAGTTACAGATGGGAAGGACCACTTAATGTGGATGAGACTCTCCCAGACATTTGTTCTACCTCCCCTTTTCAGAAAAAAAAAATCCTGGAACCACAGCCATATACAGCAGGTAGGATGCTTGCCTTGCATGCGGCTGGCCTGGATTCGATCCTCAGCACTGTTAAAATTCCTAGTCCTGCTAGGAGTGATTCTTGAGCACAGAGCCAGGAGTAAGTCCTTAGCATCACTGGGTGTGACCCCCCCCCCAAGCCCCCAAAATTAAAAAATCCCTCAGCGCAGCCACCAATGCAACTTCACCTAGAATCTACTTTCCTACAGTGAACACTCGGGAAAAAAAAATTCTCTAGATTGTACCCAGTGCTACCAGACCCCTGGATAATTTCAGAGCCAGTGTCACACCCCACTTCCTCCCAATTACACACACACACACACACACACACACACACACACACACACACACGGCATAACTGAAAGATTGATGCAGATGAGCAAACGCACCAAAGCCAGCATTACCCCTGCCTGGAAACTATGAATTCTTTAGCCTAATTTGTTTTTCTAGAAGGATTCAAGACCTTTTGTTCCTTCTTTTTGCTGTTTGCTTCGATTTCATTTAACTGGGAAAAATGTACTGTGAACCAAGACTTTAGAAGTAAATATTGATTTCTTTCACTTGGTAGGAGAGTACCTAACAGAATGTTGGGAGGGAGGGGAGAATCCCATAAGAAAGTTTCGTTTCTCCTCTTAAGTGTAGGTTGAGTCCCACAAAAAGGAAGGTGGGGGACCTCAGCAGGATGGGGTCCAAGGCCTCAGCACCATCCTGTGCGAACAAGTCTACTGTCCCTCTGGGAAAGAGGTGAGACAAAATGATGAGATGAGACAAGCCCCAGGCACAGGAGACTTGAGACGGGCCCAAGGGTATGCATGGTGCTGGCACCAGAGCTGCAGCCTGAAACAAGAAAGCCAACACTAGCAGCAGCCTTCCATCGCCCAAGAGCACCATGCCCTAGTACTGACAAGGGCCCAAGGCGCTGACTGCCCAGGACAAGCAAAACATGTCCTGGCCCCAGCAGAGCAAGAGAAGGCACAGGCTGGGCACTCAGCGCTGGGCCGGGAGGAGTAGAAGCAGGACATATGTGCTGCCCATGCTGCACCACTGAGACTGAGCTAAGAGTAAACACAACCAATGAGCCTAGAGCTGATTCCTAGGGGCCAGCTCTGTCCACACATGGAGGGAAAATGCATGACGGGTGGACAGACGCTAGTAAGCTAAGGTCAGGCACATGTCCACAGCCCAGCCAAGGTGATCTGCCACTTCCCAGTGGCTAAATCCTTGGGCTGAGTTCTGTCCACACCTCTCTAGAAGGCTGCTTTCTGGGTGCCAATGCCTGGACCAATGCCGCTTAATGTTGGCTTAATGGCTGATATAAGAGGAGGTTAAGGAGGCAGTGACTGCTCTGCAGAGGACAGTGGGGCTTTTTGGAGAATGAGCCGCTGCCCACCATCATGCATGTGAAACATTAGATGATTCACACTCTGTTCTTATGTTCTGTGCCTTATGACATTTGCTTCTTCCACTGTCCCTGATGCAGTGCCTCTCCCCCCTCTCCCTCTCCCTGAGGTCTACTGAATACTCCAAACAAAACCCCATCACTGCCATCTGTACATGACATCGTGTGCACTGCATATTACCATTCCTGTGTCACAAACAGGGACACTGAAGCTCCAGGCGGCTCAGTGACTCATCTAAGAGCAAACCACCAAAGAGCCGGAGCAATACTACAGTGGTTAAGGCGCCTGCCTTGCATGTGTCAGACATGGGATTAAATCCTGCCCCATGTTCCTGCTCTGACCTGTGTTCAACTGACCCATACATGCCCCTGAATCCTGCCACAAGTGATATCTGAGCAGAGTCAGGATTGAGCTCTGAGCTCCACTAGGTGTTTCCCAAAACTCCAAACAAAAACAAATCAAACTGAAAAGTAGTAAAGGCTGGACATTAGTCTGGTTGACCCCAATCCTTTGTCCTTGTGTGTGGAATGACAGTGACTAAAGAGATTACAAGTCAAGAACCCAAGGATCCAACTATGACTCTTTGCCCACCTCAATCAGCATGAGGTCACATGCATTACTCTCAGCCACTCTCTTTGTTCAAATTGATCACTCCAGTAGCTCAATCTATTAGCTTCAAATAGCTCTCTGTAGTAGAAATAATATAATGTTCACGGTGTCATTATCCCCTGAGATGCGGACTTCGTTTCTTTCCAAATAGTGTATCTAATATATCTTCCAGCTAAATTATTAGCAATATGGGATAACTTAATAGGAAGACTTAACCCACGGGTCCATACAAATTAGTCACTAGATCAGCCTCTGGGCTCTGCAGCTCTGCCTATCTTAAGTGTTTTTTCTAGACTCTAAACCAGAAATCACTTTTGGACTCAGGCACTTTGGCAGGCTCTAAGCCAAGAGAGGGGCTCTGCACCCGTGCTCTGCCCTGCTTCCCTGTATCCACTCTTTCTACTGCTCTGTGGAATCCCATTTCAAAATAAGCTGCTGTTCCAGGCCTGTGTCTCAGAGGAGCAGATGGCCTCAGCTAGCCAGGCAGAACACAATGCCATGACCCTGGTTTTCCTACCAGCCTCTTGCATATGATCCTGGCACTTTCCCTTTTGTCCTTCTGTAACAGGAACACCTGATGGGCTGCTGGGTGCCCGCGGGCCTCATGTCCCTGAGAGTAGGCAAGGTGGGAAAGAGACCAGGAGGCCTTCCTCTCCCAACAGCTTGTCCCTAAAAATTCCAACAGTGTCCAGGACGAGGGTATGAAATGGCTGCCTTGCCAAACGAGAAAAGCAGGAAGGCAGAACCCAGGGGGCAGTCTTGCCAGAACACTCCCCAGGACAGCACCACGGCCACCTCTGCTCTCACCCCTAACTCTCCTGCCTCAGCAACGGCACCATCTACAGCGCCTTCCTGTGACATCAGAAGGGCCTAAAGAGACACTAAAAGGGCATCATAGACTAATTAAGGAAAGAGCGAGCTTCTGTTCTGGCCACATCCTGCCGCAGCAGAAGGGGAAGAGCTCTTATTAGCCGGGTATCCAAAATTACATTTTTTAAAAGCTGGTGGAACAGTAATAAACACTACACATTTTCATCACACCTTTCCCCAGAGCTTCCAAGACATGGCAATTAGCTCTCCACTTGTCTGTGCCAGAGGGCCTCCAGTCTACAGAAGGTGACACATTTCTCATAAGCTCAATCCTCCAAACAGACGGCTTGAGGTTTCCTGACCGACCTCCGAATTTCCCTGCAATAGCTGGGAACTGTTAAACCAGGCACACTATCTGAACTTGGCTTCCGGGACATGAATAAATGATAAATAATGATAAATAAAACCTCTCTGTTTGGCCCTAAAATGAAGAGAGCCCAGAACAGCATCTGTGGCCATGGCATCAGTTTAATGGTCATTCGGCTTATAACCCTTTGGAATGAAAGTCACTCCCCAAGTACCTGCACTGAATAGCAATGGCAAGAGTGGGCAACCTTGTCTTGGGACTGATGTTAGGGGTAAGCCTTTAGTTATTTTCCCATTGAGAAAAATGCTACCTTAGCTGGTCTTCAGGAAGCTCCTGTATGAAGAGTGCTTCTGCTGAAAAAACACTTTCCCTTGAGAACCCAGGACAGTCACTACCTGGAGCTGGCAGAGTGCAGGTGCAGTGCAGAGGTTAGAGAGTTCTCCAGAAGCTGTCTGTCCAGGGACGAGCCAAGAGAACCCCAAAGTTGGCACCCTTTTCTGAATGATGTTACTTGAGAAAAGTGAAAACAACAAATTCCATGAGAGGCACTTTGAAGACACTGGATTCAGGTCAATTGCCTGGGAAGATTAGCTCTCTGATCTCTTGCAGCCAAATAAGTGCTGCCTGACTGTTCTCTGCCATGGCACCAGGCTCAAGGGGCATTCTCTGAGGCTCACGCTAATGAAGATGGCCAACTGGCAAAGGCTTATCAAGTCCAGGGTGAGAAACCAGAGGACACAGGAAAACAGCATTCAAGCCAGCCATTGGGACCAGAGCAGCAGTGGAGGAAGCTTGCCTTGCAAGCACATGGTCATAAATTCAAATTCCTGGTGTCCCACATGTGCTTGGCATGATTTAAGTGCTCTGGTGTCTTGGACCCCTGACATGGCAAGTGATTTTCCACTGCATCAGAGGTAGGTGAGCGTTAAGTACCCCGAAAGGGCGCTATTCTGCAACTGAAACAATGTCTGAGTGCCACAGCCAAGACCTGTAACCACTAGTAAACATGTCTGTGAGCACCACACCAACTGGTGGTGAACTTGCAGTAATCCCATTCAACTGATGAAGGGAAAGCGGAGAGAGGAAGGCACGAAACACAAAAAATTAAACTCGAGAACAGATCTGAAGAACTGGGATGCCAAAAACAAGGTGTCACCTGCCCCCCCCCACCCACCCACATTTCCTCCAGTCCCTGTGGGATAGAGGGACATGCTGCTACAAACATTAGCACTTTCTTGCTTTGCAAGGCAAATGGAAGACGATTTCTGCATCTGGGCACCTCTAACAGGTGAGCTGTTCATTGAATAAGCCACCCTGACAAGCCGCCCACCCACATATCTCATATCCTGAATTGCCATATATACTGCAGATGATGCCTCAGCGCTCTCAGTCCCAAGAAGAATTAAATATATGTCAGATGGCGGTGAAAACTGAAAACAGAAGCAAGGGTCCCCAAATTCCCTCACTGGCCTGAAAGAACTTGCCGTGCAGAGGAGAGTCTGACAGGCACTCAGGGTGGGCTGGGAGGGGGGAGAGGAGTAGGCAGTGGTTGGGATGGATCCTGAGGACCAAAGTCCAGGCTGAATCCTGTAGGAATTCTGGGAATTGGAAGAACATGAATAATTCCTTATATCCCTCTCACCATGGAGGTCTGCAGACAAACTCTGACTCAACAAGAACAAAAACACTGTCGTTTATTTATTTTTTTTAATTTGGAACCACACTTGGCTGTACTAATTCTGCATTCAGGGATCTCTCCTGATGAGGCTCAGGGGACCACATGGGATGCTGGGGATCAAACCCAGGTTGGCTGTATGCAAAACAAGTGCGTCACCCACTGTTTGGGCTCTCTGGCTGCAGTTGAATATTTTTTTTTTTTTTTTGTTTGTTTTTGTTTTTTTTTGGGGTCACACCCGCGATGCTCAGGGGTTACTCCTGGCTCTTTGCTCAGGAATTTCTCCTGGCGGTGCTCGGGGAACCATGTGGGATGCCGGGGATCGAACCTGGGCGGGCACAGGCCGGCCGTGTGCAAGGCAAACGCCCTACCTGCTGGGCTATCGCTCCGGCCCTGCAGTTGAATATTTTGGACAAAACAGTCCCCTGTGTGTACGTAACATCAAGGGAAGGAGTCTTTTTAATTATTATTTATAATTAAATAATAAAATAGTCTTTTTAATAATTTTTATTAGTGCCTTTTCATTTTTCAATTAAAACCATTCTCAAATGGGGAATGGGAAACCTATTACTCTGGCTAATAAGCACCTTGACCCTCACCTCCTGGGTTTCACCAGTGTTGGGTACAGCAGAAACAAAACGAAATTCTTTCCTAAGTTGTAGCAGAGAGAGAAGGTATATATGAGTGTGGTGCTTCAGAAAAAAGCACCATAAATCCCCCACTCTAGAAATATGTGAATAGTATATATAGGACCAAGAAATAGGGAGGTATTATGTGCAAGCGACTTGTGGAAATAGTAAAAGATATTCAGAGGCAGGGAGAAACCATTCCATACTTCAATGAAGATTTAAAGCCCTTTAAAAAGAAACAAATGCAGAGAAAGTGAGCAAGGCAATGGTCTCTGCCTGTATCAGGCCAACATCTTTCCCACAAAGAAGACATACTGCCCACTTCCAGTCCATTTTTCTCTCTGTTATAAGCACACAACATACTCTTTATTCTCTTCAATACAGATGCCATCAACCAAAGTTTTTCAGACTTATTTGGCCTCCACCTTTGCAGCATAAAAAAAAATACTCAGTACACCCCTGGAAATCTACCTGTTTTAGGTAAACAAACAGAAAGCATCCCCATCTGCATCCCACGCTATTACTGTTCCCTTGGATTGGTATAGCTTCCACCAGGAAGTGGTATCGGCGCATTTGGGAAATACAGTATTAAACGGTCCAGACCCCAAGTGGTAGAGGAGTGTTCGATAAAATCAGGGGCACCCTCCTGTGTGCATCCCAGCTCTCTGCACCCCATCTTTAGTGATGTTAATACATACATAGCAAGTTACGTCTTCTGGCCAGGTCATGGAGGGGCTGTTCTGCACAGTGTGTCTACCCAGCTGTGGCCTGTGGGGTGGGACAGGGACTAACCCTCGGCTGCAACAGAAATGCCTGTAGTGCAGCAGGCGGGTGAGAAGCCTTCTGGTGCCACAGGTGGGGGAGGCTCCCTGGGCCAGGTCCACTCACCAGGCAGACGCCCATGAAGACAGAAACCTGGGCAGCAAAATGGGGCACATAAAGCTAAAACACCTCCTGGGAAAGTGCACTGGTGGAGGGACGGGTGCTGGAACTCTGTATAACTAAAACCCAATTATGAACATGTTTCTAATTGTATATTTCATGGCGGTATAATAAAATTTGAAAAAAAAGCAAGCTAAACCACCTCAGTTAGTTGTAGTTAGCATGGGTTAGTGTGGTCCTGGTAATCATGTGAGGGAAGGGAAACTGGTAAAGTGAGGGGTCAATGCGGTGTTTCATGAAGCAGGTAGGAATTGAGAGATGATAGAGGGGTGGTGGGTGGCTGATTTAGGGCCTGGCATATGGGGTTTGTGCACAGGTGCTCTTCAGGATCCATTGGCTGCAGTCCCTCCCTGGGTGGGTTCCTGCCCCCCAGTCCCTTGCTCCTTGACACCCCTCCATGTTCTCTGGACTTGCTTGGCCCTTCTTCCAGTATAGCACATAGCACAGAGCTTTCAGCAGATGCTCAATAAATACCCAAAGGGCATAATTATAATATGCACCCTGGGAGATACACTAAAGCCAAACACAAGCAGAATGAGAGCATGCAGACAGGGCCGGGAAGGGGATGGAGGCAGCCTCTGGTTGCCTCTCAATAGCCTTTGATATTTAGACAAGTTTATTGTGGATAAAACTTTACATTCTTGACCTTTAAGCAAAACCTATTGGATTTTTATGCAGTGTCAGGCCTTGTATGGGACTGTGTGTGAGGGGGAACAGGGGGGACAGTGTCTGCATTACTTTAGGCCTCTCAGAAAAGGACATTGCTCTCCTTAAAACCCTCACCCCTGCCCGGAGGCCCCTTCACAGAAAGGCAACTTCTGGAGCCCCTGGAACTTCCATCCTTTGTTCTCACAGAAACCCCTTCTGCTGCCATTTGAGGACATTTCCCTCCGCCTGTTACTCAGAAGTCTTTCACTCCCTCATCTTTGCAAAACCTGCTTATGTTTGGGCCATACCTGGTGGTGCTCAGGCCTTATAGCGTGAACCTGGGTGAGCCCCATGCAAGACAAAGTGTCTTCGCTGCTGCATTGTCTCTCTGGCCCTATATCCCACCTTTTACAAAACACCTCAAAGCAATCATCCTTACCAGCTACAGCCTTCTTTGTTGGCCTAATGGGCAGGTGCCTGATCAAGTCACATGACATGGCTTATGGCCTCATCTAAGCCATCCTGGGAACCCCGGCTCTGTGTGCTTTGGGAGCACCTGGCCACCTCTGTCAGCTAAAGCAGATGGATTCTTGTCTCCACGCCACCCCCTGATCTCCCTCCCCTCCCATGAACTCTCCTGTATCTTCTTCTAGTTTCTTCCCTTGCCCTTTCCACAAGTACCTATCGGCCTCTACTAACCCAAGGGACCCAGAGAATGGAGCTGGTCGGAGCTGTGCTGTTCCCTTTTGGACCTCCAGGGCTGCAGTGCTCAGCCAGCGAGGCAGAGACCTAAGCTCACCCAGAAGGAGCATTTCCATGTCCTGTTTGAAGAATGTAAATCATAGCCCAACCTAACCATTTCAATCATTCATCAAACTTACCAAGCTAACTTCAGTTGTGGCAACGAAGGACTGAGGAGAGGCAAGCAGAACTGTCAGTGCGGCCTCCCGGAGTGCAACTGCAGTCTACAGACAGTGGAAGGCCTCGCTTGTGGCTCAGCAGGTGTACGGGCTCCGGCTTCCTTGGCAGCTGCTCTCATCTCTCCTCAGTCTTCCCTCTCATCATCATCATCATCTCTTTTTGGCCTGCTCTCAAGTCTGTGTGCCTCTTGCTCAGAACAGTTCTCCTAACTCCCCGCTTTCCTGGGGCAATTTGCCGCCCTGATGTCCTCCTACACTCATGCTTCCAAATCAGCCTCCCCAGGGACCGTGTCTGGAGCAATTACTCAGAACACCAAGACCACAGGAGCAGGCAGTGTGGGATCAATTATTGCCAGACACAAACATGCTGCCTGACATAACGCAGCCCCACGCTACCTGTCTAGTAACAGGCATGGCATGTTTACGGTGGCACACCCTTCAGGGAATCTTCCTGCTGATTAAAAATAACACAGGCTAAGGCGAGTCCTACTGTTTGACAACCTCTAACATACTTTCCCACTTTAAACACTTCATCCTTTATTGGGTCCAGGACTCCAAAAGCTGAGTATAGGGAGCTTAAACAGTGCCTGGCAGAAGAGAAGCTTCTAGAAGTAGAAACAGCTGTGGCTGAATTCTAGGTGCACAGATAGGGGTTGTGGTGGACTTAAGTTATTTCCATCAGGTCAGAAGCTACAATTTACTGAAGACTTAACCATTTACCAGGCACTCCAACAATTGCTTTATTTACCCAGTCACCTAAAATCCACAAGTTAGCCCAAGGGTCGGATATGCTATTTTTTTTTCCAGATGAGAAAACGTAAGAGTGAAGAGAAGTTCTTCGTGTCTACCATGAGGTGGGGAGTTCTCTGTCCAGGGCCCGCATTCTGAGTCTCAAAGGCTAACCAGAGGAAAGGGGTGGCATGGGTCAGAGCCAAGTGGTGGTGCTGCTGTGACAAAGGAGTCCATGGCAATGAAAGGGTAAACAGGTCAGAGGCAGGAGGGAGGACCAAGGAGGTAAGAGCTCACTGGAGTGCTAAGGAGAAGGTGTGTATAAATTCCTTCATACAAAACATAGGACAGAGAGGAAGAAGAGAAAGGATGTGGGTCATGGAGCTTGTTCAGGGAATTCTGCTCAGGACAGACGTTACTGCTTCAGCAGGTATGAAAAACAAGGCAGCCTACAGCAGCCCTGCCCAGGACAAACCAATGAAGCAGACCCACAGCTCTTCAATGGTGATTCCAGCCCAACTGCTATCTCCCTAAATGCCAGACAATAAGTGCTCTTGGCTAACAAGATGAAGCCCAGAGGGATCCAATACAACACACCTGCCCTGGCCCCGCCACGGATGCCATGGATTGGGCTGAGAATGAGCAACCGAAGCAAATGCAACAAACTCAACAGTATTAGAACAAAAATCAGGTGGGAGTCTGCAAAGAGCAATAATCAAGGTATGGCTTCTTGGAGCATAATAGAAAAAGAAAATTGTGGTTGAAGAAAAAGGAAGAGTACAGAAAAGAAAAGCAAAGCTAAAGAGACTGACACTTCAAGCTTGCTAAAAATGTGTCTTAGGATAAAAAAAAGAGCGCTGAAGTGGAATCAGAATAAGTCTTCTCTGTTTTTTTCGAACAATTTCCACATGGCCACAGATACATCATGGATCCTATTTTTACTTTTAAAGTTTCACAGAGTAATGGAATTTTCTGTCACTATGATGGAATAAGAAGACTCGGCAAGTAATAAAAGAGCTATGAAAGGGGTTGCAAAGTTGAATATCAGTCACGAAAAATCATACTGAAAACAGAAACCTCTAAACGAGGTTTCATGTAAGACAAAGGATAATATTCAAATGTCAAAGGGAGAACTAGCAGTAAAGGATGGGGCGGAGGTTAAGTGAGAAAGGAGAGTAACCCACTGCCAGAACCTAAATGAATTTCTGTACCTGGAACTAAGCACCAAGTAACCCCCTCAATAAGGGTAGAATCAATACTCTGAGGAATGGAAAGTATGGAAAGTACAAAAAGTATTTTTTTAAAAAAATACATTTTTAAAAAAGTGTATAACCAGTAACCTGATATAATTAAAGTGGGTAAAAGCTTAGGAGCAAATAAACTGCACTGAAAATTCTGTAGGCAGTAGATGAAATTACCAACCAGAACGTGCAGTTGGAAACTAGTTATCACATTCAGAGCCAGGACAAGGGAAGAAAAAATAAAAACAAGGGAAAGCAGTTATGAGACTTCAGTATTTTATAAAAATCAAAGGTCTGGGTGTTAAAGGGTAAAATATACCTATCTGGATTGCAGTGAATCCAGTCTTAGATCACTGAGATTGATGCATTTGCCTTTGGTCCTTGCAATATGCAATGAAATTGATCCCCTAAAAAAGACATATGTAATTCCCTGGCATGGGCCTTCCAAAGGCATTTGAATCCATCATGACTGTAATTATACTGTAGAGTTAGTAAACCCAAAATGGATGTGACAGTCCTATCCCACAATAACACAAGCAGTTTGCAGACAGCAGAAACTGTGGCTCCTATCAGTTCCTTGAACATTATAAATATTCTCAATCTTCTAGGAAAGATTCCTTAGATGACCCACTACAATGGCCGGCAACCATGAGGGAAAGTAAAATAAATGGCACAACTGGAGACACTTGGCTCTCATTATTGTGTGAAAGAATAGCAGTCTGCTATTATAATGTCTCACACACTCACAGGCTACAATCTGGAGTCAAATGAGGCCCTGAGGGGGTAAAGGCAAACAAGGAGGAAAGGAGACTCTCCTGTTATCTCCTCTTGAACAGCACTGATGTCAAGGAGAGACTTTCATTTATAGCAGGAGTCAAAAGGGGGCCTCTGTGGGAGCAAGACAAAGAAAATTTCATTAACTCATCAGTTATCTGAGCTTAAAGCGATAACAAAACTGGTAGAGCTTCACTTAATCCTCTCTCAGGGTGGGAAAAGAAGAGAGATTTGATTTAGTCCCACTCAATAACAATACAGTTTGCCAATATCCTCTATATCATGATTTTTTTTAAGTTGTTACCAAAATGTAACCACATTTGGTGGCGTTGGCGATCAAGTCCAGGGCCTTGCACATGCTACATGTGCACGTGCTCTCCTCATCGCTGACCCTCACACCATGATCTTTAAAGAATTAAAGGAGTATCTGATCAGGTCTCTTGCTATACAGTTAGATTAATTAAAATAACAATGAAGGGGTTGGAGTATAGTACAGCAGGTAGGGCCTTTTACATAGCTGACCTGGGTCCAATCCCTGGGTCCAATCCCCAGTAACCTATACAGTTGCCCAAGCTCTGCCAGAGTGATCCTGAGCACAGAAACAGGCATAACACCTGAGAACTACCACTTGTTGCTCAAAACCCAAATATAATCATAGAAACGAAACTATTCTGAAGTCCCACACATCATTTTCCAGCAGCCATGGAATGTTCAACCTTCATGCTTGTTGGGATGAGGTCATGCAGGGTTCCCCTTCTTAATGGATCACAGAAAGAAAGTTTTTCCCAACCCAAGTGCGCCTTCTCTCTAACACCTTCTATGCAGGTGAGCAATGCAAAAGGGATTCAGGGTACCAAAATACTCAGCTCACAGCTGCTTGTAAACTGTCCAGTGGTGTATGGGTTGACCACTGAAGCAGACTGTTGGATGACAGATTTAGCTAATCTGGGAGCTTTGGTGTTTTGCCCACTCCCAGCTTAATCTACTTAAGCCAAGGTTCATTCTAATGAGACCTCTCTTCTATGTAAACACTGCTAGAGGATGTGGCAGTTACAGAAGTCACCTTGATTGAATAACTTCTGAATTATACATCTACTAAAACTTCTATGTTTTCTAGATTGGGCACAGCTCCCTATTTATACCCACTGCACCCAGCGTGGGACAGTTAGAAATTACAGAGACTACCACCCGCTATGTTTAGCTACAGGAAGATTATAGGAAGGATCATACTAGTTTGCTCTCAAGCAAGCGTGTATGACCCTTTCAGTATATGGAGAACAAGATACTCAGAATCACCCTGGTGCAGATAATAATAGGAAGAACCTTGTGGGTACCATCTAGATTACATGAAGCTCATGAAATGAAGATATATTACTTTATATCAGCTCTCTCTCTCTCTCTCTCTCTCTCTCTCTCTCTCTCTCTCTCCAGTGTTTTACATAAGAGATAATCTCGGGATTAGTCCTTGGTGTAATCTTTGTTTATACCTGCAATAGGGTGTGGCACTGCCCTTCTACTCTCTGTTTAGGGTTCTTTGTTGACAGGACCCTCCCTGGATTACTTTGGTGTACATAAGGGGACTGACTTGAGGCCCCTTCGCTTTGGCTTTTGCTCCTGGGCTTTTTGCTCCTTCTTTTGGGCAGGACTCCTCTAGGGTCAGATCCTCTCTCTTTGGTGGGAGACTCAGGCTCTTTTGTATGGTCTAAATTCTGACCAGAGCTAGAGTTCTTTCATTATATTGGATTGCGGTGGTAGAGCTTTTGTACTATTAAAAGCCTTTTTTGGAACTGCCGGACTCGTGAGTTTTCATCCGTTCCCCGAGTCCTTGGAGGTAGAAGAGAACTTGTGTCCTGACACTGCTGGGGACCCCGGCGGCATCCCCGACAGTAGACTGCATTTATTTGCAAGGCAATGAACTACAAAATGAGTGATAAAGAAACTTATGTGTATGTTATGTGTTTATGGTATATACACAATGGAACACTACACAGCTTCAAGAAAAAAAATGAAATCCTGCAATTTGCTGCCATGTAGATGTAACTCGAGGATGTTATACTAGGGAAAGGGACAAAAAGAAATATCTCTCCCGGTGTGGAGTATAAAGAAACATCATATGGAAATTAAAAACAATCAGTGTAATGGGCACTGAGAGTTTGCCAGTGGGATGAGCAAGGGGGGAATGGGAGAGGACCCCTGGGACCTTGGAGAAGGGACACTGACATTCTGGTAGAGGCGTGGCACTGGAACATTGCCCAAAACTCTATTAATGGTACTGTTAATCACAGTGTTAAGTAAAAATCAGAAGTGGGAAAAAATAGATCGAACCACTAATAACAAAGAGCAGTTCCAGTGTTGGCTGACAACCAACATGCCTTCTGGTGAGAAGTGCTCAGAAATTGCCTTGGAGATATCTCTTGAGTCCCTGGAGATGCCTCTGTTTGTGACACTGTCCTCCTGAATCTCACACCCTCTAGTTCACCCTCCAATGACAGTCACCACAAGTCACCCAGAGATGGCAAAAGGGTAAAGAGTCACTGGGAGAAGTTAGGTTTGCTTTGAAGCTGCAGTTAAAGCATAAGGAAAGAGCACTTGGGATTTTTCACAAGCGCATGGCAGCATCATTCAGCACCCTGGCAAGCAGGAAGAACATAAAGGCCCTGCAAGACAAAGCAGCATACTGGTTCCTCCTGCTGTTCTCTGCCTCCGGGGCACTAGCTTTCAGCTCAGAAGCATCTGGCACATGAAGGGAAAACAACAAAAGAATCGGAACCCTAGAAAGCACAACAGAGAAACAGAACTATGGGATGGGGCGGTGTCACCCTGGCAAGTGAGCATGTTCACTAGACCACTGACATGGTTGGGGACACGGTGTCACAGACAAGAGCACTGCTAATCACTGACACCAGTCACGTGGGGAAGGTGATGCAGTGAGAACCATTGTGTTGCATTAAAGTGAATATTTAACTTAGGCATTAAGTGACTCTTCGTTGTAGAGGAGAGAAAGTGTAACAGGTAAGGAATTTGTCATGCATGTGACTGACCCGGATTTAGTCACTACTACTACTACAAATAATAAAGTAAGAGCTGGCACTCACAGAGAACCCAGGGGCTTAGAGTGGCTTTGCTGTCCTCTCAACTGTGACTCTCCCCAGGACCTGCAGGATGGAACAAGCTCCTGTTCTGAGCCTTAAACTGAAATGTTAACTGTGCTGGCGCCTGGACAGTGGGTCTGGAAGCAGGAGCACCACAGCTTAGAACATGATATAATTCCATTGTAAATCATGATATCCCAATAAAAAATTTTTGATTAAAAAATGTTGAAAGCTGGATCCACCAAGTATATATGCTTCCCAGAAGATGAGTCCACCTAAAATCAGTAAATCAAAATTGTGTCTATGACTACTGAGGATTTTGGGAAATAGCAGCTCTCTACTAACAAGAGCCTGGAGGGACGATGACTGGGTCCGGTCAAACAGTACACTGACAGAATCAAGATTACTCTTCCTAACATGAGTGGGGTTTCTCTAATTTGTGGTAAATCTGAACAAGATGAAGAGGCAAATAAGAATGACTGATCAAATTCCCCAAATATGAGGAAATTAATCTCTGCCTGACAGAAAAGTGGGACACTGGTCCTGTTTTTTTCTCTCCCCTGCTTTGGGATTCCAACAGAAACACCTGCTCTCCCAATTCTCAGATCTTCAGATGTGGACTGCTAATGCCACCCTTGGCTCGGCAGGTCTCCTAAACTTAGAGATCACATGCTTGGGGACTACTAACTTATTTATTCCCTAAATAAACATCCTGTGTACACACACATACACACGGATGCACACATAATCGGGCATGTTCATACACACAGAGGAGAAGGTCTGGTAAAGTATCTACCACTCGACAGCCTCGCCTGGAGGAAACCTCCTGCAGGTGGGCCCTTGCACACAGAGGAATGCCTTCGCCTACTCACTCCCACTTGGCACACAGAGTGAAAGGATATTCTGTTCGTTATAGCAACACAGAAGAATGGATCACACCACTTCACTAGCAAGCTCAGAGAGCCCTCAAACAGGTCTCCCTCACTCCTTGCCCTTGCTGTTGACTGTTCATGATACTCCTAATTTTCCCGAGTTTAAGGTCTCAGGATACACCTACTTTCCCTATAGAGTATTTAGGGGAAACAATACAGCAATTCCCTTCCCTTTCTGCCTCCCACCGCATGTGCATATGCAAGTGCATCCACACACATATGCACGCCTAGAACTGAGCATTAAAAGAGGCAAAGGATACACGACAACCTTTTAATGTATGTTCTGTAATCCATATCTGAAAAGGAAAAGAAAAAAGAAAAGGGAAAGAAATAAAGAACCGCCATGAGGTGGGCTGGGGAAGGGGAGGGAACCGGGACGTTGTGGTGGAGATGGCACTGGTGGGGACGGGTACTGAACACTGTGACCAAAACCCATATGACTTTTTAATTGTATATCTTTTTATTTGTATATCTCACGGTGGTATAATAAAATACTTAAAAAAAAAAAAGATGAAAAAAAATCCTGGCTTGTAATAAAAATCAACCTAATCTTAAAAGAAAAAAAAAGATGCCATGTGATCCTAAGGTCTCTCGCTATTTATAAGCAAACAGTCTGAGGAATAGAAGGGGCACAATACAACCCACCACTCTTCTGGGGAGCCCGGCACCAGAGACTCGACTAGAGTCAGTAATAGTCTTAGAGAGGCTTCACTCTTTGCTCATCACAGATTCACTACTTGCATTCTGTGACTACATGTACGAACCCAGAAATTGGAATTTCTTATCAAATGTCAACATGCCTCCAAAATGACAACAAAGATCAGAAAGCCAGAGCAAAATGATGTTTGGTTCATAGAAGTGACCAGAGGTCATGGGTTTTTTTGGACTCAATGATGCCTCCACTCAACTTTGAGCAGTCAGAGAGACAGGAACAAAAAGCCCAGGTATTTTCTGGGCACGCCACCCTCCCTCTAATCCCATGGCATCACAGGAAGTAGCATTTCATCAAAGTGGGGTCTCACCTGCCACCACATTCTGCCTCTAGAAGCAGTACTCTAGGGCTGGTGATCACACTGATCTCTGGACCCCTGCCTTCACACTACCGACTCTGGCAGAGTACCATAGCTCTGTGAAACAGTCTTTGCCCAGCACTAGTCCCAGCTCCAGATTCAAGCTAGGCAACCCTCACTGCACCCATCTGGCCACTGCTGGCCTCCTCCAAACATTCAATACCCAGTGGAACTGTTTATGACTACATTTTCTAGACTTCTTCACTACTTTTGCTGTTTTTATTTTTTTTCCATTTCACCTATAACATACTTTACTGTTTACTTGTTTATTGTAATTGGTGTAATTAGCTGTCTCTTTCAATAAGAGTATGTAAGCTTCTCCACATATCATACATCTGGGTTTAGGGGTGGAGGCGTTGTTGTCTTCATCTAGTTTTTGCAGTGCTTGGGGGATGACACAGGGTGCTGGGCAAGAGCGTTATGCGCTATACTGTCTCTCCAGCCCTCATGCATCTGTTTTGTTCTCCAAAATATTTCATATGCTGCGACAAGTACCTGGCTGGTTGAAAAAGCTCAGGGGATATCTGATGAATGAAAGAATAACACATCAACTCCCTCAGAAGAATATTTTCCTCTTGTGAGAGTAATCTGTCTTCTCACTGTAACTCACTGCAGAGAACAAAATAATGGTCCTCACTCCAAAGATGTCCCAGTCCAGATCTTGGGGAACATGAGAATATCACTCTATGTGGCCAGAGAGACTTTGCTGATGTTATTAAGGGTTTTGAGATAGGGAAACATTAAATTAACTAAGTGGGACTCCATGTAATCAAGGTTCTTCCCCAAAAGGGGTAGAAGTGACAAAGAAGGAAATGAGCTGGAAGCAGAGGACCGGGGGCTGGGCTGGTTGGGATCTTCTTGCCACTGCCGCTGGCCTCCAGAAGCTGGAAAAGTCAAGGAAAAGTCAAATCTCCTGGATAAACATACACAGCTCTGCCAACACCTCAGTTTTAGCCCCAGAAAACCCATTTGAGATGTCTAACACCAACGGCAGTTAAACAAAACAAAACAAATGATTCATGTTGTTTCAAACTACTGCACTGCAGTCATTTGTTTCAGTGGTAATAGAAGCTAATGCACCCAGGGGCCAAACTCACAGTAAATGCCAGCTACAGGATTTTGTAAACTAGCAGATAAGTTCTTACTCTTAGTCTCCATTTCAGTCCCTGAAAACAGCAGAGTGACTCATGTCATAAGCCCAAAAGAGTGATGGCCACTTTTATTTTCTTAAATCTTTCTTCTCTTCCAAATAATTTTGTCTCTGAGATACTTATGACAACTATTTCCTTGCAACTCTTACATTTCATCTACTTAGGCAGTTTTATGTATCAAATATAAATTTTCCTCTCTGTAAAAGCATAAAACAAGATTTAACACAAAGGAAGAAACATATTTAATAAAAGCCATTTGGTCCTTACAAACGTACAATTCTTTCACCGTTCACCAGTCTTTGCTTCAGCAGATTGGATGGGGAGGGAACCTGCCTGCCAGCATCTTTTTTTCTGAACATTCCAAATCTCAACCAAGAATCTATTTTTAATGCTGACACTTGAGTAGAGAAGTGACAAATCATTAAGAATGCACGTCTGTGAGAATTTGAACATTCTAAGTTACGGCCAAATCCTTTCATGTTGCATTTAAAAGTAAGATGATGGCCAGTGAGATAGTTCAAGGAACTGCAACACCTGCTTTGCATGCAGGGGCCTGGGTTCTAATTCTGGCACTGTACATAATCTTGAACACCAGTGGGAGTGACCCCTGAGCACCGAACCAGGAATATACTCTGAGAACTGCCAGGTGAGGCTCCAAGTCAAAACTTAAAGAAGATGAAATGATTTCTTCATAGCTGTTTGCTTTCTGGAAAATTCAGGTACTAACAGGGCAGTCATTATTTTCAAACTAGAAATGAAAAATTGAAGGTTTATTCCTTTCAACTAATTGACAAATCAGTTATGTAAGATTTTTTTCAATTAATATCAATGAGTCATGGAAACAAATTATTACCAGAGCATATATATTTTCATTGATATAGGAGATATATGCTGAAATGTTTTAGCATTCTGAAACAACCAATACATAATAAGTTAAAATTATTTGGAGGGGTGCATAACTCTAAAATTATTAGGGTGCAGACCAACAGGAGAGCAAGTATGGTGCTTGCCTTACACACGGTCAACACGTGTTCAAGTCCCAGCACTCCATATGCTCGTTCAAGCATTGCCAGTAGTGATCCCTGAGTACAGAGACAGGCGTAAACTCTGAGCACTGCTGAATATGGCCAAAAAAAAAAAAAAAAACACAGTAAGAAAAAGAACTTATTTAAGACCCCAAGGGAAATAATAGAGAATTTTAAAACTCAATGTTTGTTAGCAAATAATAGCATACTCTGAATTATATAGTGTTTTTTTAAGGAGCTGCTTCAACAATGCTCCAGGGTTGAAGGGCCATTCCCAGCTCCACCAGCCTACCTGTACTCAAGGAGCACCAGCGCCACACACAGCAGGGCTGGCTGGACAGCAAGCAGCGCTTAGGGGATCAAATTCAGAGGCTTGAACATGTACATCACGTGTTGTATATCTTTAGTATCCAAAAAGCACCTTTTATAAGGCATTGTTGGTTGTTCTCGACAGTGATGATTTATGGGATAAAAGTAGAAAATGCACAAACAAAATTCCCACGGTAACCTCAATTATAATCTATAGCTATTTGTTGATGAACTATGATATTACTATGTGTAATACCATGAATTGAAACAAGACAAAGGGCCAGCATCAAGAATCTCCCCTACACGGAGATGGGTGAGTATCACTGCTTACCAACAGGTAATCATCACATCACAGGGTTCAAGCATATTCATTAAATAGTTATCACTACTGGTAGGAATGTTGTCTGGTTCAGCCTCTGTGGAAGACTTATAAAATTTAAAAATACAACTTAAATATGACACAACACTTCCACTCCTTTGCCATCTATTCCAAGAACACAAAAGCTCTATCAGATATTGTGCAGGCTGAAGAAGCAATACAGAGATTAGGGCACCTGCCTTGCATGTGACCATCCCTGGTTTGATCCCCAGCACTATATATGGTCTCCAAGCACAAAGCCAGGAATAGCCTCTAATTACCACCTGGTATGGCCTCCTTCACCCCAAAAAGATAAGAAATAATATAGTGAATAAAGTGCTTGCCTAACAAGACCAACCCAGGCTTCCCTGAGCACCATCAGGAGTAACCCCTGAAGAATCACTGGGCATTGCCCCAAAACAAAAAAAGAAATAATAATAAAAGATAAGTGCACACTATGTTCACTGTAGTGCTATTTACAATAGCTAAGAACTAGAAATAAGGCCTACGTCCAACAACAGATTGAAAACAGCTCTACTAAATTTAAAAGAGGACATCTGACCGCAAAGAGCATCTCTTCACCGAGGAGGGCTGGCACTGTGCATTGCCCTTGTTATTAAAAAAGGGTTTTCAATGTCTACCTGCCCATCCATATCCATCCACAGGTTTTCTTATTTGCCAATAGCCTAAGTGAGCTAGCTAGAAGCCAAGCAGACATATAAGACCACACATGACTACGACACACATCTTGGCAGAATATCTTCAAATTCAGCTATTTAACACTGTTATACAGTGTCACTCCTCTTGACCTATGTTTTCAATAAGCACAAAGATTCTCTGAAGGATGTGACTGTTTTCTGCCCCTGCTAACACAGAGTGCCTGTTTATTCTGGTTCTGCCGGATGCTTATCTGCCTTATCCCTTGTTGTGCTGTCAGGCTAATGCCTTGGAGCACACCTAAGCTGTATCCTAAACCCTGCAACCTCATGTATCACTGCATTGCCTGTGAGGCTCAATAAATCATGTCCCCAAATAGCAGCAAATCAATCTAGTTCTTAGAAAGAGGACACAAATCACTATCGCTAACACCTTCCTGCAATACCCAAAAAGGATTTGGAAGGTCTGGTTGTCTGAGGTTGGCTTGATGCCATGGCATTCCAGCTAGACCCTTCCTGAGGTGCCAGCTCTTGTTTCTGAGACATGTCATGATGCAACACAGGAGCTTAAGAAGAAATGTGTGAATCAATCTGCACTCTGCAAAGGTGTTTAGCTCAGAAGTTTATGGACCTTTTTCAACCAACACATGGTACCAATACCAAGCCGGTGCAGACTGAAACACCAAGCCCTTCCCAATCTCTGCCCAATATTTCTATCCAAGAGAATACTACTAATAATGGCTGCTAATAATGAGGATCTGCGTCAGGCTTCATCTGGACATACTAAGTATTATCAGTGGACAAGAAATCTGGAGTGGAACCCAAATGTATCAGTCTTTTTAAAGAATATGCTTTGTATTATGCCACAGGCACACGGGGTGACAGATATGGAGATATCACTAGAGAATTCATTCTGGAGAGTCAGATATCACTTCTGATTCATTCCGTTTTCAGCTCACCAGGAAGACACCACTTCGGGGATTTCTACATGAGCCTATGTTAAGAAATATATCTGATAATGCCTAACAGTCTGACTCTGCTGCTAAGTTAACTTGCTAATGTTTTCTTCTTGTTGATACAACCAACAAGAAGAAAAGATTCTCTAGCAATCTAGATAGAATCTAGCTATCTTAGTTGCTAGAGAATCTCTTAGATTCTCTAGCAACTAAGATAGCTCTCCTAGGTCTCTGCTCAAACTTCAGACATCTTCCCTAACTATCCTTTATAAAACTGCCCCAAGCACACTTCTCCCCCATCACTCCCCCTGTCCTTCCCCCCCCCTCCCCGCCCCTCACCCCTGCCTCCCCACCCCCTGCAATACTCATTCACCATTTGACATGGTTACCAAATGTTGCTTATTTGGTCATTTCTTTTCCCACTAGGGAGGTGTGATTTTTTTTGTTTGCTTTTATTTGGGGGCAACACCTGGATTAGGGGGTTACCCAAGCTCTACACTCAGGAATCACTCTTGGTGGGCTTGGGGATATAAGATACCATGGACTGAACCCGGAATATCTGCATGCAAGCAAGTGCCCTACCTACTGCACTATAGCTTTGGCTGAGGAGGTGTCAATGTGATGGCACCTTTGCTACTCTCCTGCAATCTTGGCAACAATGCCTACTAACAGTGGGTTTGAAAGAATGGATGACTGGGAAACTCTGTAACACTCTCGTTTCTGCATTTCAGCTTTCTCCCTAAGCCTGAACTAGATTCTAAAGTTCATATCAGAATCCTGATTCTACCTGATTCTGATATGTTACTGCTGTTTTCATTTTTCTTAAACTAGCCTAAATCTTTTATCAAATGAAGCAGGAGACATTCAGAGAGAATACACAGATCATAAAAAGATGATCTAGTTATTGAACTTGTTGCATTTTAACAGATGGTAAAATCTCTACTGAGGATAGAAGACAAGAAAATGAGTCAAGCAGTAGCCACAACTAACCTTTTATTCAAAAATTAGTTATTTTCTTCCTATCATTTCAGTTATCCTTTGTCAATTTGATCAAGTGATGTTTAACACTGAGATATGTTGATCACTGAGAAAATCTCCTGCATTACTGACTGTGCCTACAGACCCCACTAATCCACATAATGGAACCCTAGGGAGTGAGATGCTTTAACACATATGTATAAATAACTAAATAATTTTAACTCTGGGATCATTTCAAGGAAAATGAATACAAGTTTCATATTTCTGTTTTGTTTCCTTTAGGCCAGACCCGTCTGTGTTCTGAGCTTATTCCTGGCTCTAAGCTCAGGGGTCCCTCCTGGTGGGCTCCAGGGGGGAACTTAAGCCTACACCTTACCAACCAAGCATGCTAACAATTGTACTATCTCTCCAGCCCAAGAATATCCATTATTTATGAAACATACTATATTTATCCTGAAAAGTCCAGCTACATCCCCCCATGTGTAACGAATATACTAAAGATATAACTCTACAGTAATCAACAGAGGATGAGACAATGACTGAGGCTATATTGAGAATTCCATTCCAAATTCTATTTCATGAATGTTACAGCCTTGGAAACCTCAGGAGAATTTCAAGAGAAAAAGAGGATGTATGTGAGTGTCAGGCTATGACACAAAAGGGCAGGGGAAGGGACCTTACCTGTTTCACAACAGTCACTGTCCCTGGCGCCATGGCAACGACTGAGGCAACGGCTGTGGCATCATGGGCCTCTGTGCCCAGTTCAATGATCTGCTGGAGGATGTTTACAGCAGTGGGGTCAAGTCGGTCACCTTATAAGGAACAAGTAAATTAGAAATCCATTAGGGACACTCTAAAGATCAGTGACTGTAAAATCTACTTCCATTTGAGACTACCTGTGGAGAGTACATTCTTGAGGGGAGACAAAGGTTCTTGATAACTCATTTGACAACAAAAACCATTTGCACAGCACTTTAGGTTTATAATCTCCCTTAAGAGTACGTCAGAATAAAAATGAAATAGTATGATACCAATATCCAAGGTCAGGCAAAACATGGATCAGGAGGTCTTGTCAGTGGATGGAATCTACTGCAAGTGTATGGGACTCAGAGATCAGGTAAGACAGAGAAGGGAACAATGTGCTAATAATTGTTGGAAATTATAATACCAGCCTAGAACTCAGCATAGACTATAGGCAAGGGATATACATGATAACCTGGTTATCATGTATAAGAGAAGGAAGAGAGAAAGAAAGATAGAAAAAGAGAAAGATAATAAACCTTCCATAGAGGCAGGCTAGGGAAGTGGGGAGGGAATCAGGGACATTGATGGTGGGAAATGGGCACTGGTGGAGGGATCGTTGCTGGAACACTGTATGACTGAAACCCAAACATGAACATCTGTGTAACTGTATATCTCACAGTGGTATAATTAGAAAAATAATGAAAGAGTACATCAGAACCCCAAATAATCATTGTGATGATACTGTCACTGGTATTCCCATGATTGAAAAAAAAGCAAAGAGATTTACCTTGGACTGAATTATATATCAGAGTAGCCAAGTTGCATCTCAGAGAACTCAAGTCTGGGTGTGCTGAATCCAAACTTGGTGACATAAAAGCATTTCTCATTCAGAACCCTGAGAAGCACTAGTTTGCACACTGAGCCTCAGAGTTGGTTTCTCCTAAACATGCTCATGGTAGGTGATCACTGAGACTGTGCCAAATGAATTACACAAGTTTCCAGCAAAATATTACAGCTTTCTCAATTGTCAAACCAAAGGTCTTTAGAATTACAAACCAATTTAAGCCCCGGGCTCTGTTTTGATCATCTCGAAAGACTGGAACCCTTATCCTCAGGTCAGCCTCTCAGTGTGCCCTGCTCGCTCTCCCCATCTGCTTGGCCATCTGTGACTCTCCTGGACACGACACGCTGAGCCTGATCATCATTAATTCACTGAAAAGGAAATTACTGTCATATCTCCACGTTAGCATAATATTATGATGTCTCTGCCAATGTTTGCATCCCCATGGGTGGCATGTGGGCCATGTGTCATTCAATAAAAGATCAGACCAAAGAAATTTGTCATATCTTATGTAGAGGACAGAACCTGCAGCTGTGGAGATTATATTAAGCAATTCTATATATATTTGCAGTGTGCCCAGCTGATCACATGCCCTTGACTCTCTCACCTTACCTTTCTTTCCTTGTCCTTCTCTGCTTCTCACTCCTGTCCACTCGCCTTCCGGAAGGGACATATTTTCATTCCTCAACCATTTACTCCCTCACTGACTGTTTCTGAACCTCAAACTGTTCATCAGGAATATGCTTCCAAATGGGAATACAGAGAACAAACAGTATCTCCTCTACCCCTTCACCTTCTGGGGCTTGCATACTACTGGACACATCTGTGAGTGAATTATTCCAACATCTAGTCAGTTCCAAATCACTAGGACCACTAGGGAAGTATGCTAGAAAGTCAGGCTGGCTTCTGCTCATAGTACATACTGTGAGGATAAAAATGACTTTTCTGGGAAAAGACGTTGAGTAGGGGAAGGTGTGCATGAGGAACAAGTGTGGTGGTATGCCCCTTGGAGGACAATGATCAAAGGAGGCAAGAGGTGTACAGTCGGGTGCTCAATATCCAAAGGAGTCAGCCTGATTTGGTGTAATACAGAGCGTGAATCATATTAAAAGAGAAGGGAAGAAACTTGTAGGAGTATTTAGGAGTAAGTATGCCTGTTGAACAGGCAGAGGGATGAAGGCAAGTTGTGTTGGCTGAACAAATATTCATCTACTGAATAGGAAGGAAGGAAACATGGATTCAGAAATGGGCTGAGCTCTGGAAATCTCAGGTATCAGGTCCTGAACGTCCCCTCTGCACACACTCCCTGTCATTCTTGGGGCTACAAGGCAGAGGGTCAGTCCCCTGATTCCTCCTGGCTCATGAGGCAGTGAGCACAGGGATGACTCGGTGTCCGCTGAAATATCTGGCCCAAATTTCCTACAACTTGAGGATTAGGGACTAAAGAAAGGCTGAAATGGTGATTTCCTAAAGCCTCACTCCTTTTACGATCTTACTACACAATTGACTTTCTACATATCAGAAGGAAAACTGTTGCCAACCAGAATGGCTCATCATCAGTAGGCTGGCTCTGCTTGTTTTCCTTCTTCTCCTTCTCCTCTTTTCCCTATCCATCCCCTTCCCTTTTCTTCCTCCTCACTCTCTTCTCCTCCCTCTTCTCCCTCTCCCTTTCTTCCTCTCGCTCCTCTCCCTCTCCTTCTCCTGTTCCTCACCCTCTTCCTCTTCTTTTTTAAAACTAATCTGGCAGTTTAGGTCTAGAGCATTATTTAAAAGGTAAGGAGCTTGCCTTCACACTGTCAATCCTGGATTGACTGCCAGCATTACTCCAGTCACCAACAGGAGTAATCCCTGAGAAAAGAGTCTGATGTGGTTCTGAGGACCTCTACGTGTGACCCCCCCCAAACCCAAAACCCACCCTCCCCCCCAAAAAATTCCCAACAGTTGAAAGTAATAAATATGACATAAAAACTTGACTTGAGGGGCCAGAGCGATAGCTCAGCAGGTAGGGCGTTTGCCTTGCACGTGACCGGCCTGTGCTGGCCTTGGTTCGATTCCCGGCATCCCATATGGTTCCCTGAGCACCGCCAGGAGTAATTCCTGAGTGCAGAGCCAGAAGTAGCCCCTGAGCATTTTTTTTTAGTGACCACCTAAAAAAAATTGACTTGAATCTTTCCAGAAGGAAGAAGCAGATGACCTGGGCTCCCCAAAGGGAACTCTGGCAAGGCCAACATCTATACTCTTGAGTGGGGTCATGCCCTCCACCACCCACTGAATTGCTGGCCTGGCCTCTATGACTCGGGAATGAGCCCCAAGATTAGAAGAACCAAAAGGGAACATGGAATGAAGGTGGCACTCCCAAAGAGAAGTTGGCTGGCCGAGATACTAGGTACAATATGCAAAAGCTCTCAATGCTCAGTCACCACTTGCTGTGAAGCAACTTCCTGCGTCTGTAAATGAGACTGACCAAAACTGCATCTCTCTAAAGAACCTGCCATTTAGGCAGGCTATGGGAGGGGGAGGGAATTTGGGACATTAGTGGTAGGAAATGGGCACTGGTGGAGGGCGGGGTGCTGGAACACTATGTGACCGAAACCTCCAAACACAAACAACATTGTAACTGGATATCTCACGGAGGTATAATAAAATATTTAATTAAAAAATTTAAACAACTGCATCTCTCACAGACTACTCTGAAGGTTCATGTGTTAATGGTGGGAAATCTGGCACTGGCAGCCCATTATAAAGTGTAACCCTAGTCCTCTGAGCCAATAGTGGACAGAACCTGCAGCCAGAACCCTGGCACCTGGTTAAAAGAGCAGATCAGCCAACAAAACCATTCATTCACAAATCCATTCACTCAGCAGGTCCACTGAAGACCAGTTCTGAGGTATCAGAGGGTAACAGGGCAGCTCCTCACCACTCTCGGAGGTGTATCTAAGGTCCTGGAGAGCAGCCACAGCTGCCTGCGTCCCCTGAACATCCTCTTCAGCTTCTGTGATGTGAAGGTACTGGGTGGAGGACTCCTCAGAAGCTTCTGTCGTTGGCTAAATAAAAACAGACACCATTCATGACCTAGAAGATCTATTCCCCGAAGGCCCAAACAAAGTATTAAGACACAACAAAAGCACACTAGCAATACTTTGTAATAGCTCTTTTACCTGGTGGTCCAGAGAAATCAAGTTTTCCAACAGAGGCACCTCCCAAAGACAACATCTGTTTGTAAGCATCGAGACCTTTGAAACCCAGGTTTGGTGAAAAGCTTCCTGCTATACATGCTTGCCTCAGGGAATGAAGTATGTGGCTCATAATTAGGGATTATACACTCAGATTCTCCCGTGTGCTCTTCTTGGCCCTTTGATTGCCTCCCCTGCTAGGAGATCTGTCTCCAATTTTCCCCATTACTGGGACCTCAGATCCTGCGGCTTAAAAGGAAAGGGCACCACAGCAGGCATGGAGGGAGGAAGGAGAGGGAGGCACCATATCGCATATGGAAGATATCTTTTGCTACTCGTGCGATTCTTTTTATATAACAAGCATGAGAACTGATCACAGAAAATGCGCATCTCTGCCAAATCAGGACTAGTGCGGAGTAAGAAGGATTAAACTCACAGGCACCTCCTTCTTCACACAGAGAAGGGATGCAACTTGACACTAACAAAGGTGCCTCCCAGGAGCCAGAATGATAGCACAGTGGGTTCAGCATTTGCCTTACAAGTTGCTAACCCACTTTCAATCCTCAGCATACCATATATTCCCCTGATCACCGTCAGGAGTAATTCCTGAGTGCAGAGGCAGGAGTAAGCGCTGAGCATCGCCAGGCGTGATCCCACCCCCAAAAAAAAGCATGCCTTCCAGAGGCTGGAGAGAGAGTATAGTATGTAGGAACCTTGCCTTGCATGAGATTGACCTAGGTTTAATCCCCAGCACTCCATATGCCATCTGAGCTCACAGGCGTGATCCCTGAGCACAGAGACAGGAGTATGCCCTGAGCATTACAGGGTGTGACCCCTGCCACAAAACAAAACAAAGAAAAATAATGCCATTCAGGGAAGAATGGGAATCGAAGTTAAATTATAAGGCAAGAAGCACAAATTTCATGAGTAGAGAGCCAAAGGGGTTGTGGGGGGAGCTCTACTCCAAAATATACAGAAGCCAAAGTTATCAGGTGCATAAGTACCTGACAGATTCAGAATAGTACGTGATTGTTCTGTTAGAGACAAGAGGTCAAGTCCACTTGGCTGTTTCTAGCCTGATGCATGATAGATAACCAATAAGTATTTTATAAATGAATAAATGAACACAAAGGAGCATTATCTCTTTTTAAATATCAGCAAGTGGCAAGATATTTTTAAATATCAGCACCTATAAGATGGTGAAACTTCTTCGTCAAGACCCTGAAGGAACGATTTGAGGCTCTTCGTATTCCTGAAGCAACCAGATGTCATTGGGCTATACTGTCACGTGATAGGGTCCAATGGAAATGTTACTGGCGCCCACGGAGCAAATCGATGAATAACGGGATTCAAGTGATCAAGTGATCAAGTGATCAGCAAGTGGCATGTTGGCCAATACTGGGCAGATCTAAGGACTGCCTTAGCCTTGAAAGAATGAGATACGCATAGAATGTACAAAAAGAAGTGAAAATGTCAGTGAGGTCAATACATTCCCAAAAAAGTCCAAATTCGACCCAGAATCAGAATTCACATGCATGGCCCAGATCCCAGGAATCACTATTTCTAGACAAAAGACATGATTTGAAAAAGGCTTCCAAGGTACCTAAGCAGCACCATGATCCGTTCAGGAGCAGTGCTCTGTGCCCAGTGTCTGGGCTTTCCTGGTTTGTTGCTTGTGTTTGGAAATGTCAAGATCAATCAATGTCAGACTTTAAAAACTTACTTCCCACTTGGAGTCCCCTTCATTTTCCACCAACTTCAGACCGTGCTTGTTTTTCAAGTGTCTGTTAAACTCCCATTTGGTGCCATATACAAAGCTGCAAACAGGACACTTCAACCCACCTGAAAGCACAGACAGAAAAGTGAGTCTTCATAGCACATGAAAGGAAAACAATTCTTCTGTCCAAATGCCTCAAATCTAAGGAATGCATTGTTTTACCTGCATTGTTTACCCTCAATTCAAACTTAGAATCCATAATGTGTTTCATAGCAGAGAATTTAAAACAACGCAGTTTTTAGAAACGTAACTTTATTTAATGGCATCCACAGAGAACATAATATATACTTAAAACGTCAGGTAGCAGAGAGAAACAAGGTGAGCATGAGCGATACAACTCCCTTGGTCCAACAGATTTAGGTTTAAGTCCTTCTTTCACTTTAAAATAACAAATTAGAAATGAAAACAACAAATAGATAATGGCTGCTTTTCTCAAAGTCTTTTGTCTCCAAACACAAACACCAGCCAGAATCCTAGTCTTCCTTCACAATGGGAGCTAAGTGGTTGGTAAAAATTCCCTTGTGAATTTTCCAGTAACAATGAAAAAAAAAGTTGGTCTCAACCTTAAATGTTACTAGTTAGTGAAATCATTAAATTATGCTTATGTTTTGGGAAGTGTCTTAATGCTTTAATAATAATTTTTTTCAATAATAAAATAAAAGTTTTTAAAGAAGAGAACACTAACTTCTGGTTATAGAGAAAAACAAAAATTTGAGTCACAGCAAAGACTGCCTTTCTAAATTATATCACGACCAACTGCTAGATAAGAAACTAGGCAAATATCACCTGGAAACAGCAGTGCTTTCAGAAGCAAACTCGGGCCTCGGGGGCCAATCACTGTCCTATTTTCAGGTCCCCTGAATCTAGCAGAACAGAATCGAACTAACTGCTAGTATCTGAGGACCTCTACCCTCTGCTGAGCTGGGGGCTCAGATAGTAACACTGAGTCACTGTGGGTCTCTACCATTGCAAACCACCAGCACAAAAATTGGGCTTAAGAACTGCATATTTTAACAGGCCAGAGAGCTAGTACAGGGGTTAAAGAACTTAGCATGTATGCAGCTAACCCTTGTTCAATCCCTGGTACCATATACGGCCCACCCTGCCCCAGTCCGATCACTACCAGGGGTCACTCCTGAACACGGGCAGTTGGACACACACTCATTCAGACCTAGCAAAGGGAGGAAAACCCTCCAGTCATTTTCCACAGCATCAAAGTAAGTTCCAACTCCTTTGTCTGGGTCAGAATTCCCTAATCTTCCCCTAAAGAGTGACCTGATGACAACCTCACACCTGGCCATACCACCTTCCCCCTTCTCTTTCTTTCCGTTTGCTCTTTTGCAATGATGAGGCTCTGTTCCCAGTGGCAGACATTTAACTCATCTCACTTGGGACATGGAGGGAGTAGAGGAATCCGTCCCGATGACAATGAGATCAACTAACCAAAGAATCACCAGACAAGTCCCACAGGAAAGTCACAAACAATGTAAGCATCTCCCCAATGTCATTATGATGTCTTGAATCTCCCGAATCAATTCCATGTCAGTCAGTGCAATACTACATACACTGTCCTGTAATTGGACTTTCTTGTGGGTAATTCCCCAAACAGTCAAGCAGAAAGGAAAGTCAACACAGACAGCTGCCAGCGCCTGGCTGCCTCCGCTGCTGCTGCTCTTCACCACCCCCAGGAGACTTAGCATGTGCAACAAAGAAAGAGCCAGAGTCAGCAGAAGAACAGCAACAGACACCGATTTCTAAACTCACAAAATGTTCTAAAGAAAAGGCAGCTAAAAGACATGGCTGTTGTCTGAAACTCAAACATACTGCACAATATTTTTAGGCAAAGTCAATTATATGCCTGCTCTTTCTTGCCCAGAGAATAGTTCTTAGGCTTCACTTATTACCATTCATATCTAAATGATACAAACACATCTCAAATGATGTATTTTCCTATATTCATCTTACAGAATCCTCCAAGTTGTGAGGACTCTGCTTTTCTCTTGGCTAAACTGATGTTGCTTCTTCCATAAAAACCTTAATATATGGCAATGAACACAAGAAAACTACTGAAGGTTAAACTATAGCTTTTTAAATGGAAACAAAAGTTCCTCGGAACACTGCAGGATTCTTTTAAGGGAGAGAAACACCCTTATATTATGTTTAAATTAAAATTACTACCATAATGCCCCCACATTAATTGAAATTTCAACCTTTGCCACAGTGACTTTAATTAAAGAACAACAAACAGAAATACGTAATCTAAATGGAATTGCATCAATTAATGGACGTCAGAGCTGGAAGAAATTAATTTACATTTCAACTCATTAACTTCTTTGGCTATGCACAGTAAAGGTCAGGTGGAAGGCTGGGTGAATTGACTTGCAGAGCCAATATTAAGTGCATACCATTAAAAAAAAACCGCAAAGCACCAAATCACAATTTTCTCATAATGATGAACCAAGCAAAAGAATAGAACTTCAGGAGCAATTTGAAAAATCGATCATGGCATCCTTTGCACTTTTGGGAGTGCAATACATTCTGGAAGAGTTTGAGGCATTAAAATATTTGCACTGCTTTGTGGTAGCTGACATTATTGGAAATTCAATTTCATTTTCAATAATACAACTCCTGGAATGGCCTGGAATACAGGGTGCACATTTACTCATATGACTCAGAGCCACTTCTTTTTAACTCCCGATTCTTAATTTTTTTCACCGAATGGTAAAAAAATGCTAAAGATCAGCTCCTGAATGCAGACACTTGCAGAAAGAAGTACAGAACCTCAGATGTAATTATGTAATCTTATGTGGGTTGTGATTCTGCTAAGGATTTTAAGGATTATTCTGGCTATTCAGATATGCCTAACATGGTCACAAGGGTCCATCTAAGAATAAGACCGTAAAAAAGATGACCATAATGGGGCACAGAAGCCTCTACTACTGTTTTCCTGTTTAAAGACGTTAGAAGGAGCCCTCCCACATCCGCCACCCTGTTCCCCGCCCACAGCCCTGCTCTACTGATTCCTGACTAAACCTCATGGAGATGCAAGGCAAGCAGCTCAAGTTTAGGGAATCACCGATCTCCACTGCTGTGACACTCCAAGGAAGCCCTCAAGAGTCAGGTGTTTTTGCCCAGGCAGAACTCTGGCAGCCGTACCCATACCCACCACTGAAGTCATGCCAAGGGCTAAACTCCACCCCCTGCTTCACAAATATTCTCTGAAGAGACAACAATCTGCAAATAACTTCAGGTACGTGGTGCCCAGGCTGAAAACTCTGGTGTTTATCTGAGTGGGGGTGGGCAACATGCCCCCAAGTCCACATATTTCTGGAAGCTCTGGCAGCCATGCCCACCTCCCACAGCTGCCACCATGTCTTTCATTGGTCCAGACCACAGATTATGAAGTACTGGAGCACACTGCATGCCACCTCAAAAGCAACAACTTATTAAATTCTTTTTTTTTTTTTAATTTTTTGGGTCACACCCGGCAATGCTCCTGAGTTACTCCTGGTTCTGGACTCAGGAATTTACTCCTGGCGGTGCTCAGGGAACCATATGGGATGCCGGGGATTGAACCCGGGTCAGCCGCATGCAAGGCAAACACCCTACCTGCTTAATAAATTAAGTTCTGGTCCCAGCTTAATGCTTAGACAGGGCTTAAAAACCCCGTGATCCGATATTACAATATTCACATAAATTCATTTTTCTTACTTTGATTTTAATACTGGAGCTTTATAATCTAGACAATTTTAATTCTAGAATTGTATCAATAGCTGTGGCTTTTATTTAATATTAAAATTTTAAAAACAAAAAAAATATTGTTTTAAAAGGCTGGAAGAAGAGCTCAAGCTCCTTATTGAACGTGAGCAGCCCCAAGAAGCCAGGAAGGACCAGGAAATAGAGTCTTCCCCCAAACCTTTGAGGAGTACAGGATGTTGACGTCAGCTTGAAGCTCATCTTGGACTTCTTAAATATGTGTTTATTTTGTGGTCACTGGTTACAGCAACAACAGGAATCTAATATAGATACTTAGGGCAATTGTAACTAACATAGCTTGCTACTGGAAGAAAAATGGATACAGAGCAATTGGATTTTTACAATATGAGTGAAATACAAAATTGGATTTTGTTAGCATTCTTGCTTCCTATCTTCTCAATATAGTGCCTGTCCCAAGGCCCAGTCAGAACTCACAAGGAAATACATTAAGGGTAGAAAGCAAATGGGAATCAGTTTTATGCAAGCACCAACGGTAGAGGGTTCCTGACAACACAGCATGATTTTTAGATCATATCTGGTCATGGCAAGGACAGATGTCTGCATTTTCACCTCCAACTCCAGCCCCTTTTCCATGAGACACCTCAAGAATATGAGAGCAGAAGGCAAAACAGCTGAGAGCAAAAAAAGTTTGTTATCTGTCAGTGAATAAGCTCCATGAGGAACATTTGATAAAAGGAGATATCGAGGTCTCCCCCCCCATCACAGCAAATCCCCCATGCACTCCTCCCAAATCCTGGGACCTGAGATCCTCTTCAGAACCAAAAAAAAGCAATGGAAAGAGCACCAGAATTTATCTCTGGTCAGATTATCAACAAACTGATGACAAAGAAATAAGACCAAGCAAACAGCACCCTCTGTGACCTTTCCAGGCATTGTCATGTGGCCTCTAGTAGAGGTAAATTAGCCAGCATCCTAGAATAGGACCATATGTCTTTCTTCTCTGCAAATCCAAAACGAGACAAAGTTTGGAGGGACATTGGCTTCAGAATGGGTGTGGAGCCTATGGCCGGGGTGGGTTCCTCATGCATTTCCCCACTTTGAGACAGGAATGATGGGGTTGGGCGTTAACTCAAAGGGCTAGAGCACATGGTTCACTTGCTTTGTATGCAGGAGGCTCTGGTTTAAGCTCTCACATTAGCCAGCATCCTAGAATATGCCACCCTCCACCCTGCAGTACCATGTTGGGATTAGCCTCCAAGTGCTGCTGATTTAACCCCCAAACAAAAAAAAACATACAAACCACACAACAGTACAGAAATGATGAGGATGCTAACTAAATTTACTCAGTCACTTCTGAAAATAACACAAACACTAGAAAAATAACAAGGTCCCTTCCCAAAGTCATCCACACGGATTAGAAATGTTCTGATCTGGGAATATCTTGCCCCTTTTCAGCCTACTTGCCAACCTCCTGTACAGTCATATTACTGACGTGGTTCCCAAATTCCTGAGCTCAGTGAGTGGGAGAATGTTCTCTAGGGATATATATATATATCTTCAGAGTGTCACAAAGGGTAAGAATCTTTAAATGAGGAACCAATGCACTTGGTTTTTAGCACATTTTGAGGAATATATATTCATGTTTTTAAATTTCATCATCCTTTAACACATCTCATTTCATATCAAAATAAGAAATTAAAAATTCCTATAAAAAAGTTTTTTAAATTTTTGTTGTCTGATGTGGTAGGGGTAAAAAGGACTTGGAATTTTTATGTTTGTTGTTTGTTTGGTTTTTTCACTTGTTTATTGTGAAATGGGTTGAAAAGGAAAATTAAACCAACTGGAGATAGGAAAAAATTACATAAAATCAATATAAAAAAGTTTCCCAGCACAGCAATTCAATCTAGGCCTGCTTTCTCTCTTCTCTCTCTTCTTTTTGTAGACATGGAAGTTTTGAGGTTTTACTCTGGAGAATTCTAAAATAATTCATACTCAACCACATATTGGATTTCAGCACTATCAGATAAAACATAAATAATATCTCTTAAGAGGTAAGATATTTAGTTGTCTCCTATGTGGAAAACAATTACATACTGTATAATTCAATTATGTAAAATAAATATTTATACATGAAATACATCTGATGTATATACCTAAAAAAAAATAAGACCCAAAATTCTGCAAACACTAAAAATAAAATACACCCAGCCAAGGAAATGGCAATTGATTATAGGGTCTTTTAGACATTTAACTGATAACTTAGGACATGAAAGAGTTCAAGCTCAGCATATTTTTTTGCAAAGCAATGATGAGCGTTTGGAAGCACAGAACAATGATAGTATCATCAATCAGATCCCTACACCTGTCACAAAAGTCGTATAAACGTCTATTTCCTACCAATCTGACCCAAAAGTGTAAAGAATGTTCAAATGAATCTCTAGACCACTACTCCAGTTATTTACTGTGGTTCAAAGACAATCCATTCTCTACCCTGTGATTCCTGGACAGAGGGGGCCATTCAAAGTAATGCAGATGCTAAAGGTCTTAAATTGTTTTTTAGGAAAAACAATTTTTGTTTGTTTGTTTTGGGGCCACACTTGGCAGTGATCAGGGCTTGCTCTTGTCTGTGCTCAGGAACCACACCTGGTGTATTCCGGGGACCATATGCAATGTTGGTAATCAGATCTGGAACAGATGCATGCAAGGCAAGTACCATACCTGTGTTCTATCTCCCTAGCACCCCTATGAGAATGAGCAAACTTAGAGAACATCAGACATTCAAGTTTATCATTTGATCTGCTTCACCATAACAAAACATGGCTACTCGTACATCATTCTCAGAAGTTGGGGAATGTGCCTAAATGGCACCACAAATGGCCCAGAAGACAACACAATTTGAGCCCTTCCTCCGCCATAAGTGGTGCCTCCAGCAAGACTCCACCACCATATCATCCTGCTCTCCAGTTACAAGCAAACCGCCATTAAAGAAAACTCTGCACACACTCCCTGTTACTTCAGATGGATGGCTTTACGATTATCCTGAGGTTTTTTTTATGGCATTCATCTGTTCCATACATCAGCCCTGCCACTGGAAGAGCTAAAGGATACAGTCAATTCACTTATTTTACATTAAGATGAATTTCATGGCGATTAGAGCAAGAGGAGTTTCACGGTGAATTGGAAAATGCTGAGCATCCCCAGCTGCAGAGAGAATTTACAGCCCCACATCTCTGTTTGCTGGGGGCAGATTTCTAAAACTGTCTTCAGCTTCAGATAGTCACAGGACTTGGGAAAAAGTAGCAACTGGCACACTGTAGGGTGCAATCATTTTTCAGTTAAATTACCAAAGTGCAGATATAAATATAACAGCATTTCTGGGTATGATAACAGCACGTGAGCCAAATAGTCTCAAGTGGGAATATCTCATTATTTATTGAAAAAAATAAAACTCCCTATGCAACTGTTCAATATTACAGGTTTTCATCTGTTCTCATTAGTTTAAATATTCTAAACGACTTTCCTTTTTGCAGAGCAAATAAGTAATTGAAGCACTTAATAAATTTTAGATAATTTAAAGAAATCATCTATAAGTATGTTTACCATAGCATTATTTATAATCGCAATAAATGAAAAATCTAAAAGTATTCAATAGCAAAAGCATGTTAGTGTGGGTACTTCAACTCAATGCCATGATACAAAAAAAGCATCAAGATATTACAATTTGGATGACGGGTACTGAAGGAAGAGAAAATGCTCACATTGTTTAATGTTTAGTGAAAGAAAACATGAGTTTCATGGCTGCCAAATGCACGGACAAAGAATGAAAAGCAAAACTTGCATGTGAATGATATGTGGGGAGAGAGGGTGGAAAAATTCTTTCTCATTTTAGATTTTCTTTAAGTTTGTTATACTAATATCCTGGAGATAAATAATGCTGACAAATAATAGCAAGGAGGAGGGGGGACAACAATTATATCAACAGTGAAGAAATAACAAGCCTAAGTGCACTCAGGTTAGGACGGAATCCTGAGCAGGATGAGCTGTTCTCGAGGACTCAGAAGGAAGCAGCCCCAAAGGGCTTTAGGTTACCCACCTTGCTGGATGAGTGTGTCTGCTGCGAGCTCCCCAGTGCCTACGTTGGTGTACTCCTCGTTGGGGTGCTTCCTGTTGTAATGCCGCTTCAGAGAGCCAGACATGTTGCAAGAGTAATGGCAATGGGCACAGCGGAATGGCTACAGGGACAAGGAGGAGGAGTTAAACAAGTGCCCTATATAGGAACACAGACACAAGTGTCAATCCATTCACAGTGCACCGTTAGAACAAAACTGTTTCTGACTCCCACCTGGGTAAGACAAGCAGTTCAAGATAAGGACACTAGTGCATCATGCAGCCCTTGTGTCCACCCTGTACAATACTTTGGAGACTGAGAGTGGTAAGGGAAGAAAGGGTGATTGCTAAGACTTCTTGAAATGCCAACGAATCTGGCCATCAGTCAGATGATGGGTATATAACTAGATCACTGCCATACCCCTTAGCTCCACACCAAAGTGTCCTTTAGAATCACGTGTTGTCCGACTTTATAGCAGAGATACAGAAATCCCAGCTTTGCCTGTGAAATCTGTAACACACTCAGTTTTGTGGCATGGCAGGAACAGAAGAGCATGGAGTAGCCTGCAAGAAAAGCGAGGCTGAGAATGCACAAGAAATTGCACTGGACAAATTCATATGGTGAAAAATTAATGAATGGATCCTGGTGCTGATCAGTCAAGTGGTGAAACTTCTAGCACCAAACTTTGCATCAGTGAAACAGAGACGACACTACTACTGTGAGTCTATTGTAAAAAATTCAGTCATATAACAGAGTGATCTCTAAGATGCCACTAGAATATTTTTTAATCAACAATTTTACAAAACTCTTATGTCTATGGTGGCTTATGCACTACCTAGGAAGACCTCAAAACCCTCTTCGGTCAACAGTCCCATTCAACATTCTTTCCACCAATGTTCTGAGAAGTGTCAAACCAGGAGCAGTAGGTCTCTGAAGCTGAATGCACCAACAAGGAGGGAAAATATCTTCTTTTCTTTGATACAGTTGGGGACCTGAGGCATATCTTACAGTGCTTAGGGCTTATTTCTTGCTCAGGGTACCACGGACCATATGTGGGGCTAGGGACCAAACTGGGGTCATCTACATGCAGACCAAGTGCCTGTCCTCCTCTATCATCTCTCCAGTCCCTCTTCTTTTATGTTTTCATCAACCCAGTTTTTGATAACTTGCTGCCTCAAACCTACAAGTGTGCTGAAGTATTTCTATTGAGGGAAAGGGGGAGGAGATAAAGATAGTGAAGACAATGAGAAGTTCCATCTCCCCCATCTTTATTAAAGTCACCCCTTACTGCACACTGGTGGTGGGACTGATATTGGAATATTGAATACTTGAAACAAGTGTATTTTGAGCAACTTTTTTAAATCACAGTGTTTACATAAAGTTAAAAAATTAAAACAAAAATAAAACCACTCCTTATTTATTTTCCTTAGCCACACCCACCACTGAAAGAGCCTCCCCCATTCTATCTGTAGTTCCTTGTCCCAGATCCAAAAGACATTCCAGTAGTCAGCACCAGCAGTCCAGCCCACACTGTTTTCTTTTTTTTTTATTTTTTAAGTATTTTATTATACCACCGTGAGTTCCTTCCAACCATCTCCTTTAACTGGTGCTACCTCTCACAAGACATTTGTGACATGGCAACGATGTTATCACTAGATTATCCTAGTTTGAACTTCATCAGATTACTTACAGATCTACCCTTCCTTCCTCCCGCCCCTCCCTTCTTTTCCTTCCTTGCTCCCTCCCTTCTTTTCCTTCCTTCCTTCCTCCCTTCTTTTTCTTCCTTCCTCTCTCCCTCCCCTCCTTCCTTCCTTCCTCCCTTCTTTTTTTCTTCCTTCCTCTCTCCCTCCCCTCCTTCCTTCCTTCCTCCCTCCCTTCTTTTTCTTCCTCCCTCTTCTTCCTTCCTTCTTTTCTTCCTTTCTTCCTTCCCTCCTCATGTGGGGCATACCCTCTATCACCCAGCTCTAATTTTAAATGCTGTTTTCCTTCATAATTCTATCCTTGCCCCCCTTTTTTGTGCATGGTTTAATAATCATTTTGGGAGTTGGAAATTAGTGCAGAGGCAGAACATATACTTTGTACTGCACATGACTTGTATGAAGTCCTGGATTCCATCTCTGGCACTGAAAAGAAAGCAACAACCATTTTTACATTGGTGATTACTGCACATCTGAACCTAGGAGGAGCTCTCCTAAACCAAATACAGCAATTTTCACTTGTTTCTCTACAGTAATATTTTCTTTACAATGCTACCTCATAATAAACATATCAATTTTATACTGTATTTTTATGAAATCAGCTAATCACGGAGACAGAAACTTAAACATTCCCATCATTTTCCTTCTCCTTTACTAGTCCCCCAATAACTGAGTCATTCTCCTCAACTTCCTCAGAAAATGCACCAGAATTAAACACTGCTTGTCTCTGCCTGTCACTCAAGCGCATAAACGAGTGTCCTCAAAGGAAACGCTATTATTTTCCAGAGGCCATTCTTGAAGAAAAAAGACACAGAACATGCAATCTGGTGAGACTAGTTCCTCAGAGCCTCATTTTGGTCCCGGATACTATATGCAACACTGGATGTGCGACCTTGAATCCATCACCTATGAAACCATCTGTTCTGGCACACAAGGTTTATCACATAAAACAACATGAAACAAAAACAAAAACTGGGGCTATCTTTTCTTTCTACTAAGCAGAGACTAAGAGGTTTGATGATTTTCCAACTTAAAATAAAAGCTATAATATTTTCCAGTGCTCTCATCTCTAAATAACCAAATACTATGATATTGTTTATAGAATGTTGGCATTTACACAAAAGTCAGAAAGGAAAAGAGAAGAAAAGAAAATTGGAAATGCTACATTTAGCAGCCGTAGGTGTCATCAGGCAGAGAGACAGGAGAACAAGGACAATTAAAGTGAAAAATGGTCCTGAAAACCTAATGTGAGGCGTGAGTGCCAAACTCATCCTTTTCTGACGAAGCAGGTAAACTGTTACAAGTGCTTTAATGCATTTTGTTCTGCAGATTTGTCTCCCAGTAGAACTAGTAATAATAAAAATATGTGCAGATTTGTGGGAGTTGGGGTTGGTAGTCCACAGGTTAAGGCCAGACGAGAAATGAGTCACAGAGCTAGACTTATTCTACAAAAAAATTTTAATTCCTTAATTTTCTTCTGCTTTTTTGGTCTCCGGGCTATACTAAACAGTATCCAGGGGCTATTCCTATTAGCACCTGACTGGAAACCATGTGGTGCTGAGGTTGAACCTAGGGCTCCAGCATGCAAAGCACATGCTGCAGCCCTTTGAGCTATCTTCCTTTTGAGCCCTTTGTCAGAAGCAGGGGAGCCAAAACTTCCAAGGGGCACCTTTCACAGCTGAACAGCATCAGGGGCTTAGAACGTTAAGTTTCCAACTAGCACCAGCCAGTTCAGTAAATCCTCAGATGATGACTTTAGTAACACCATTGCAAGATAGAACATTTATCATAAATAGACTTTTATTGATCTTTCTTTTGATAACCCCATTTGTCTTTTTCTTGTAATAAAAATATGAAGTAAATTTGTTTGTGCCTGCTAATGGAGCAGGTTTGGGTGATGGGTGGGAAACTGGGGACATTGGTGGAGAGACGGTCACACTGGAGGTATAGGAATACTGAATGCCTAAAACACTGAGTTATGAACAACTTTGCAAATAATGGCATTATAATTTTTTAAAGAAGGAAAGAAAAGAAAGTAAGCCTCTCTTTCTCTCTCAGTGATCTTCATACCTATTTCCAGCTTTTTTAGATGGAAAGAATTCCCACCAAACTTCTAGTGGTGTCCATTTTCCTTAATGGTGATCACTGACCTTAATCTAGGCCTTTCACAAAGTTCAGATCTTTTTTTTTTCAGGGAACTTTGCTGAAGGGCAGAAGACAGAGATGAGAGAGAGAGAGAGAGAGAGAGAGAGAGAGAGAGAGAGAGAGAGAGAGAATTATCAGTAATACTAGCTGAAATGTGGGGATTATTGTGTTAGGCAGCAATTACACTTGGTCAGGAACTTTGTTAAAAGTTCCTACTTCCAAATACAAGTCTGACTGCATTATTAAACTGAACATATAAAAAATAAACCCTGTACATAGGAAGATTTCAGTTAGGAAACTCATCTTGTGTTCAGGAGCCCTTCTGTCACCTGAGACACACAATGACTAGTAATAAAGATTTGCATTCACTGAATACACATGAGTATTTGGATTTAAATATCAACTGAAAAGATTAAGTGATATCTAGACACACTAAACCATAACTTAGGTTCCCAGTCAGATGCTTACAGAAAGCAGGTGATGCAAGATCTCAAGCAAGAAGTTATTTATTGCCAGCTTTCAGACTAGAATCTGGCTTGGAGTTGGGAAGAAAATATAAATAATCTGTAGCAGTCATGTGCAACAATACAACTAAGTTCTTGTTCAGGACAAAAAGGAAAGAAACAGAGGAAAAGAGAGAAAAAAGTGAAAGAAAAAGAAAAATAAAAGAAGGAAGGAAGGAAGGGAAGGAAGGTAAGAAGGAAAGAAGGAAAAGAAAGAGAGAGAGAGAGAGAGAGAGAGAGAGAGGAAACAGCAGGGAACCCCTACCAAGGCCTGCTGTTAAATGTTGCACTTTCAATAATTTTAACAGAGTTCCTGACCAAGTGCAAGTGCTATCTAACACAGTAATCCCTCCATTTTGGCTAATATTACTGATAATACCATATGCCAGAGAGTTGCATTTAGCATGGATTCTGGTAAATCTCACAACAACCTCATGTGGCCTACAGCTATTATTCCCATTTTACAGATAATGTAACCAATACGTAGAATAACTACAGAATTTGACCCAAACTTTCAGTCTTTGGACGGGCTGGCTGGTCTACACTGGATTTTGGACCCAGACCCAGGTAACAATACAGAGATGATTCAATTTCCGTTGCTTCCCAAGCCCCCTGGGAGCCTTTAGGAGACCCCCTGGGAGGTACAGGTATGGTCTTCCTGGTATTCCTGGAGCCCTTGTACAGAGAGCAGTCTAGATCTAACTACCAACTGTTGAAATGAGAAACACTGTAATGAACTGGAAGAAGTCTGGCAAATTCAGAGATAAGGCAGCAGCTGGCGAGCAAAGAGATAAGGGCAGTAAGCAGCAACAGATCACAGCGGAATATGTGCTAGGTCAGGAGAGTGATGTAGATAATAGAGTCTCTTGTGGCTGTTGAGTAGAGGGGTTGACAGGTCAATGTCACATTTAGAGGCTATAAATTATAGAAGGAGAACTAGAAAGGAACAAGACAGGAAGCAGGGAACCAACTCATCTGCTGTTGCAGTGGCAGAGACAAGAGATACACAGATGGACATGAGATAAGTCCTGGACGACAAGAGGGAAGAACTCTGCCAATTGCACATAAAGTTCTATGATGACAACTTCTCCCTGAGAGAGAGAAAAAGGCTAGTCTACAGAGCTCTGGCCATCCTGGAAGGCAGGTCCAGAAAATGCTGGATACACGGGTCTTAGGAGAAAGAGCTTGGCTACAGACACAGACCCTAGCTCAGACAAGGAGCTCCTTTACTATAGCAGGACACACCCACTATGAGTGAATCTATAACGGCAGAGAGCTGCGGGATGAAGAAGCACTCTGGATGAACTCATGAAGGAGAACATGAAAGTCAGATGCAGGGAGAAGACCCTGGAGTGTTAGTGTCACAAGTCAAGAGAATAATAATGTCTTTCTTGTCACTATGAAATGCAATCAGGTAAGGTCTAATAGGTATGCAGTGGGCCTTACCTTAGGAGGTGAGCACTCTGACCTTCCTGAAAGAAGTTTCAGTAATATGCTATGCACGAAAGCCAGGTCACGGAAAGAAGAAAAGGGACAGAAGCTAGATCTGGAGTCATGTGTTACTGATGTGCATAAAGCACCTTCTTTCAAAAGGTGCATTAAACACCTTCTCAATGTTAAGAGGTGTGCTGAAGATGATTAATTTGAGTTGGAAAATGTACCTGACTATTGAGGCCAGAGTAAGGGGCCTCAGACACATGGTGGGATAGAGGTATGGTATATATACATATCTAAACCACAGAGCCAACAAAACTGTAACCGTAACACCAAACTACAATAACCGGACTTAAAAGTGTGCCTATTAAGGAAGCAGGTGGGAGATGGGAGGGAAACTGGGGACACTGGCAGAGGAAAAGCTATACTGGTGATGGGATTGGTGTTAAAAAATCGTACACCTAAAAACTCTATTATGAACAATTTTGAAAATCACAGTGTCTTTTTTTTTGCTTTTCTTTTTGGGGGACTGGGGGTCACACCCGGCAATGCATGGGATTACTCCTGGATCTGCACTCAGGAATAACTCCCGGCAGTGCTCGGGATGCCGGCGATAGAACCTAGGTCAGCAGCGCAAGGCAAATGCCCTGCTGACTGGTCTATCACCCCAGCCCCCACAGTGTCAATAAAAAATAAAATTCATACTTTTTACTTCAGATTTTTTACTTCAAATATTTTTAATTTCAGATTTCAAGAAACCAGGTAAAATTCACTTCTGCACAATTGGAATACTTAATGTTCTGCTTCTTCAAATGAAAAGAAAATTGAACAGGACAGGAAGTCCTACCTCACATGTGAAACTGGGTTCTGAAAACCCGATTAGAAGATATCTCACTACTTTAAGAGAAGTTAATCAGATTTCCCATCAGTATCCAGAAATAGACATAAAGGAACATTTCAAAACAGATGAAAAGCTGGAGATGAGGTAAGCTCAAGGTCATACAAAGCCCGGGATGGCTTTCTGGATGGAAGATGAAGGTGTTCTTCATTTCCATGCACAGCAAGCAGGAAGGCTCTGATGATGCCGATCTGCAGTGGAACTTGTATAATCAAATACAACAGGGAGCTCATAGACAAGAACCAAAAGGCTCAGAGATCAAAAGGTGAGCCTGCTCCTCTAGGATGGGACTATTGCTCTATGCAGAGCAGCGAAGGATAGTGCAAAATAGAAGGTTCTGGGTGATGAGTGAGGAGGAACCCAGGATTACTCGCCATGTTTAGGAACCTTAGCTCAATGACCTAGCTGATTTAAGCACTAGAGTCAGACACCAAAGAAGGAAATAAAGAAAGAGAACACCTCAGGTCTAACTGGGATACCGATAGTTTGAATTCCAAATGCAGAAACATCTCATGTGATTGTTTAGATTGAATAAGATGGTCGGTACAGGATGACCTAGACACTGCTTAATAGAAAATGGGATTAGAACATGAACAAGCATAGAGACCTTCACAATGACAGCAGCATTTTTACAACAAGCACAAGTAGAAGAGAGGAGGAAAAGTACAAATAACCCAAAGCCCAAGGTTATGGTTCAGGTATTGGATCTATCATTTTGTAATCTGTGTCATTCTGTCTAAGATCATGGAAAGGACATTGCTATTTTTTTTCTTTTTGGGGTTACACCCAGTGATAGTCTGCAGTTACTCCTGGTGGTTTTGGGGATACCATATGGATGCTGGGGATCAAACCCAGGTCATTGGCCATGTGCAAGGAAAATGTCCTACCAGCTCTCTATCACTACAGCACCCCCAAGCCCCGCTACTTTTAATTTGACATCTGAACTAGGAAAATATGCCTTTGGCTATCTCATCAGGTTTGAGAAACATAAGATAGCAGGTTGCATTATTGCCCTTAACCAATGAGCTTGTACATCCACTGGTCATCCGAGGAACCTACTGAAAGACTACCTATTTCCCTGTGCTCCCATCCTAAAGATACCCCATAGCCTCCCAAAAGTCTGTCACAAAGTGATAAGCAGAGTTTGCCCATGACTTGGGACAGTCCATATACTATGTGACCTCTGTCCTCCTTTAGAGGCACAGAAAAGTACCACCAAACCCTACAAAGCACCTCTACTCAGTTTATACATTCACTACAACTCACACCTATAAATAAAAATAAAAGGTTTTTTAAGGTGTGCTTAAAATATTTAGCAGCATTAACAATCATGCCAATATATCAAGAAATCTGATCTGTTTAGAACTAGAGAGAAGAAAGGAATGGCTCTGCACTCAAAGGGTTTCCACTGGACCTTCTTACTATGGTCAGCACCACCACCTGGAGGCCTAGAGACAGGGTTATATACTGTCTCTTCCCCCACTAGATTATATACCCTTGAAGACTAAGCAGGTTGGTAACTTTCCTCTTTATCCTAGCAAATGGACTATATACACTCAAGATCTGGCGTGATTGTCTCTTCCTCTCTGATTACCATTCAACAAGCTTCCCATCAGCTCTCAAAACTACCAAGTCTCTTAAAGATGTCCCAAAACACAAAAGCGATGTTCCCTGAATTTTCTTGCCCCACATCCCCATTGCTCTACTTTCCATACTGCACAATAGTAGGGTTTTTTCTTTCTTTTTTTTAACAATAATTTGCTAAAATTCTTCTGTTGAGTACAGTGCAAACTGCTTGGCTAGATTCACTTCTCTCACTTGAGTTCCTGGTACTGAAGCAATGCTCTGCTCTGTCCACAACTTGTTGGGACCCCTTCCATTTGCAGTCCATGCACCATGAGGAAGCTTGTCTGTACCTGCCCCCCCATGATCTGAAGGCCACAGCTTAGTACTTGCCTTTTGGCCAAACTTTTCCTGCCTCCCTTAGGACCAAGTTTGCTTCTCCCCAGCTCCCATTATAAAATCAATCACAAAATACCAAGATAGTGTGTTTTTCCATGAGGCAGCAAGGGCATCATATTCTGCCCAACATAGCACATACACAGTCCATACATTACTGGCTAAAACCCACTCACTGCAAAAAAATTGTGTCCATTCACATGCAGATATCAGGCATGTTCTAGACAGTGCTTTATCAACAACAACAAAAAAACTATTGACAGAATCAGATCCATAAGATGAAGAGTTGAAAAACCACTGTGGAGGTAGTAATAAGTAATGCCAAGTGTTTTAGTACTGCGTCTGATGTCCAACTTCCAGCAAACAACACAACTAACTAACTACACAAGTACCACAGTCAGCATGTGCAAAGAGGGCTATCTCAACGTCAGCAATAGAAAAAGGAGGAAAAAGAATAAACCATTGTTTTTAATTCTTAAAAAGATAAAAGAAAAAGTCTCCACAAGACTTACAGAGAAGTACTAGTTATAAGTTATAAGACAAAGAAGACATGCCAAGGGGGTGGTTCCATATTCCGCTGTTTAGGCAAAGGTGCACAGAGCAAGTGCATTCAAACCATACTGCTTTCTTCTCTGTTATCACACAACAGAGATGGCAGCTCTCAGAGGGAAGTTCTGTAAAAATAATAATAGACCTAAAATGCAACCCTGAAGAAATTACAGAGGGAGAAAAAAAGTGAATCGATAGGAAAACTTTCTGAGCATGAGGAAAATAAGATGATGGGAGGGATTCGAACGAGTGACCCCAAAACTTCTCACCAAGACTGAGAAAGCAGCAATCCAAGTGAGAGTTGGTGGCAGCTGTCTGCCGCTGTGTCAAGAAGGAGGGAGGGCCAGAGGGTCTCCAAGCACTCCATCTAATATAGACCCACATGCATGTTCCTGGGATTCCAGTCTCTGTTTCCTTCTCTGAAACCCCAAGGTAAGAAAACACTGGCATCACACAATTGGGGACTTAAGAGACTATTAAAAGAAAAGTGCTGAATGTTAAAATTATATTCAGCATCATGCCATAAAGTTGTAGCATTATAAAAAAAAAACACTCTCTGATCTTTTCTTAACAACAGACATTTCGGAAGAGATGACAAGAAAACACTTTCGATTAACCTCACATACCTAGGGACATGCTCCCTTTCTAGCCTCTCTACACCACAGATCAAGTCCTCTCCTTTTCCATTTCTTTCCTCTGATTTACTTCCTCTTTCATCAAAGGTGGGAAGGGGCCTCCCAGTGGTGCTCAGGAGTTTCAGGGACCCTATCAGTGCTTCTCGTCCATTGTTCAACACGAAGGCCTGAGGGGTGCAATGCTGCTCAGGCCCGGCCAGGGATACACAGTCCACCCAGCAGCGCTGAAGACCACTAGAGCCACAACTGGCATGGTGGGGGTCTCTGATGCTTGAAGGACCATGTAGTTCTCAGAATCAAACTGCTGTATGTATTTCTGGTACCTGATTTACTTGTTTCTATGGCACTTATTATTTTCCATCATAACATATTTATTTATTTATTTATTTGTATTATTTATTTATTCTGCTTCTTCCACCATGAGAATGTAAAGCCCATGTGGGTAGAATTTCTTCCATTATTCTGATCATTGTGTATTACAGCACCACAACTGTATCTACAGATTGTGGGCTCAGCACCAGTTAGTTCTAGAAAACGTTCTCCACACAGCTGACTGTTGATGGCTGTGAGGTCCAGGGTTGTTGTAGGCATGGGGAGAAATGGGTAAATACCGCAGAAGAGATGGGGGCAGCAATTTCTATATTATTTTACTTGCTTTAAATAGTTGGAAATGTGTAAGTGTCCAGTTGAATAGATCAAACTACAAAACTGGCCATAGGCCCTTAAGATTGATGTCAGTCCAAAAGCGTTTCATAGTAGAGTTGGTGAGAGTCTATGACAGGGGTCTGAACCTGGGAACCTTATCTCCTGCTGAAACCCGCTCCTACATGGATGGCCAGATAGCCCACACCAGTCTCTTGGCCACCTCACTGACCCTACTAAGACACTATCCCAAGCATAACTAATAATGTAAAATAACCATGTCATATCTTTACCCCAACAGTCCAATGTCTGCCTTTAGCTTATAAAAATAATATCCCACAGCCAACAAGTCCACTGCTCTGAGGCACAGGCTCCAACGATATTGCACCCTTTCAGATCTTTCCTTTGCATGTCACCAAAGACAACTCTGCCTCGCACAAGGACAGGTTCCCTAATTGGCCTCACCAGGACAAGTATCTAGGTCACTCCCCTTTCACTCCATGCCCACACGGAATTGTTGAAGGGATCCTCCACCCCTATTATTCCACCAGCTTCTCCTCAGGCGTTCAGGCTATTCCTTATTCCTCAGAACACCTCTAGCTCATTCTCTTCTACTTAGCTAATCTCCATGACAACTTCAACTGGGTGGGCCACTTCTGCTGCTCTGTGGAAGTCTCACGTGGTTTCTTTACATGTCCATTTCTGCTCTGGAACCCAGAAACTGCCTTCAGCTATCTCTTGAGTCCTACTCTGTGATAGCCACAAGAAAGAACCTACTGACTCTAAGTATTGCATGAAGCAAAAGGAGGGGATAAGGGGTTATCTCAGTGAAACAAACATGTCAGCAACAGTGTAAACCAATCTAAGTTGTGTCGAGGATGAGGAGACTGGTTCAGCTGGATGTGCTGCAGATACCACTCATCAAAGCAGAGCCTAAACACCCAGATCTCCAAAGTCTGAATCATGGGACATGCCGTAGCATAAGTATTCCACCCCCAATGTTCAAACAATGCCTTTTCTCTGCATTGAATGAAAACACCACTATGCTTCACAGAATTCAGCTGAACTTGGTAAGCTCAACATCTCTCTTCACCCCAAGTTACAAAAAACAGGCTATGTATTAGGCTTTTGTTCCTCAGGGATAACATCCCCCAGACAAGCTCCCATTCATTCTTCAAGTCTTAGCTCACATGGTACATCCACCACCAGGAAGATGGGCATTCTCCTTCTTGTCTGCCCTGGTGCTCCCTCCCAGGGCACTTGTAAAATCAGGTGGCAATAATTCTGATCTTAATTGCTGTCTGTATGTCCTTCTCTTCCAGACTGAGGAGAGCAATTCCTGCCAGAAGAACACCCCCACCTCCCTATTAGAGCCTCCTTGGAGAAAGCACAGTGCTCAGCCCAGATGGACAATGCCCCAGGCAAGGTACACAAATCTAGATGACAAAGAGAAACTCCTTCCTAACAACAAACAAGAAAAATACAGATAATATAAATTTTAGGGTGAAAGAGCAAGCACAACAAACTGCAATGCATATTTTATGTAGAAGAAGGAGCCTGAATTCAATCCCTGGGACCCTATGGTCACTGAGCACTGGGAGAATAGACCCCTGAGCACTGAGACAGGAACAGTCCCTTAGAACTGCTGGATGTGACCCCAAATCAAACAAAGAATAAGAGGCCTTTGATGTGTTTGCTTGTTTTTTGGACGAAGATGGAGATGGGCCATACCCAGCTGTGCTCAGAGGCTATTCCTGGCGGTGCTCAGAAGCGACCCTTTGTAGTGCTCAGAGGGCCATATATGCTACTAAATATTTGAACTGGGCTCAGTCATATGCAGCTGGAGTCATAAAAACGCTGAAACAAAACAAGCCAGTGGCCCAGTAGCAGGGAACAGCTAGATGCATGCTGGAGTCACACCACAAGGCATGCCCAATATCTCAAAGAGGATTATTATACCTTGAAGCAGAATTACATGTGCGAGCCTGATGCTACTAACACTGAGTCAAATTCAAACCAAAGAAAATTAATTGCATCTGCAGCTCCACATTCAGAAATAATAAACTTAAAGTTCCAGAACTTACATTGTTAAGTTATTTAGCTTAGGGATGTATACCCATACCTGGATTTTCTTTTACTTTTCTGGGGGGAGAGGGGGTAACACCAGGGCGATGCTCAGGTTACTCCTGGCTCTGCACTCAGGAATTACTCCTGGCGGTATGGGGACCATATGGGATGCCGAGGATTGAACCCAGTTCGGCTGCATGCAAAACAAACGCCCTTCCTTCTGTACTATAGTTCCAGACCTGGATTTTCAACCTAAATCCAGGTATGCATCTTGATAAAAACAGGTAATTCTCCAAAAGTCAGGAGAGTGGTCTCCTGACTCAAGTAGAGCCCCACAGAGGAGGTGTGATGACTGGCAATTACTTTTCTGGGAAGTTACTACAGGAGTTCTCAATGAATATTCATCAGACCACATATTTATGAGCACTATGGTCTTCAAAAGTACATTCTTTTTCTTAATAAAGAATAGCTAAAAAGGGCCAGCTGGGGCGATTGGTGGAGGCATGTCAGGGTGCTAGACCCCAAGATCCTTCCACACAGTGCGTTGCCCCTGGCGTGTCAAGTACAGCCCTCACAGTCCCCAAATTCTCATGCAGCCAATCCTAGGTGTGGGCCTGGTGGACCCTGAGCATCAATAAAGTAGCCCTGGCACACCCCCCAAGAATGTTAGGTCCAAGCACAAAGCCATCCTACCAGTACAGCCAGGCCAGCTACTACTGGGGTAGACCTAGGGCTACTGCTGGGAGCCCCTCAAAAATGAAGTTTAAAATATAAAAATGAAAGAAAAAAGATATGGAGAATTAAATCGTAAATAAGTGACATAAAAAATCCCTCTTCAGAGAAAGAGAAAGAGAGAAAAGAGATGGAGAACCTGCCACGGAGGCAGGCTAGGGGAAGGGAGGGAATTGGGGACATTGGTGGTGGGAAATGGGCACTGGTAGAGGAATGGGTGCTGGAACACCGTATGGCTGAATCCCAAACATGAACATTTTGGTAATTTTAAAAAAGAAATAAAAAATTTAAAAAATAAATTTAAAAAAAAAGAAGCCCTCTTCATGAGATAGTTATGAGAAATACAGAGAACTTAGGTCAAATGCCTAGATCATTTACAGCACCCAATAAATGGAAGCTACTATTAATATCAGTAACACTGACGACAACCACACTTATACCTTGACATGTAAAGGGATTTTGAGGTTGATTTTCTTTCATCTGTGTGACAAAAACTGCACTGATGTAAGAATGGTGTTCTAGCATGACTGCCATAATCCAAAATGGTCCAAAAGGAGAGTACAATAAGAATGTCTCTTGGAAGGCCTGTTGACAGGTCTACAGGAAATATTAACTATAGCCCAGATGTTGCCAAACTTAAATCAAGTAACACAAGGTAGAGAAATGGTGCTGGATTATGCCAGTGCTTTCCTGGGACTTGGCAGAGGGCACCGATTAAGATTTACAACAGTACTTCTGAAGCTCAGAAAACTCCACAGCAAGATGGAGTTTTTTTTTCATTCATGTATGAAGTGGCCATCAATTCCCTAAAACACAAGCCAGCACCAAGGAACCCTGAGATGGAACCAGCTGGGCTGGAGGATGGGATACCAAGCTCTGGGGAACTTTCATTCTTCTCTCTCACAGGCTTAATTTCATTTCATCAGAGACTGAGGAGGCGATTTCATTTTGTCAGGGACTAAAAAGGAAAGAGCAATTTTCATTTTTCAGATGGGGTGGGGCGGTCCCCAGGGTCATTAGCCACACAAGACTCAAGCTTTGGTTAGCCTGAGCTCAGAACCCATGTTTCACTTTCCTTAACCTCCAGTGCGCTAGCCCCAAGGTCACCCACAAATAATAATCCCACCTCTGGTGGGTTAGATGGGCATTTTTACAATTGCTTTTTTCTGTTTTGCAAATGAATTTGGTTTTCCAAACACAGAACTAACAAAATGTTACTATTTCCATGGCGGTATTTCCAGCACATAAAGTTTGATTGTAGTTTGTCTCCTGGCCTTTGTATTCCCACCTCAAAGGACTAGGTTTTGCATGGTGGCCTCCATCTGGATGGCTCTGACTCCCACCTGCCTTCACCTCCAGATCAACAATTCTGCCATACTGAAGACCCATATGACTGAACGCTCATCGATTTCTAAGGCACATCACAGGAAAAGATTAGACACACTCTATTTTACATGAATCTCCACTCAGAAATAATACCACAATGATGTAAGTCTTACTGCACCTGACACAAGAAACAATAGACTTACAGGTATCATGGACTCCTCACTAAGAAATATCTCCTAGGGGTAGTAAGGCTGTTTAAGTTTCTTCTTTGGATTCTGTTAAAAGCCCACCCAGGACCAGACTCACAGCAGTGGATCAATAACACTGGGGGAACAGAAAGAATGCCATGAGTTTGAGACCACATATGGTGAACCATGGGTATACATACACTCCATTCCTAAAGCATTCACCTGTGCTTTATTCTGATTTTAACCCTGCTTCCTCTCACTGCTCTAAGACAACGAAAGGCCAAGAGCTCAAGGACATACTATGGACTCTGAACAGAGTGAAAAAGCAAGTAGGAACCTGTAAAGGAAGAGCTATTGAGCCCATTGACTTTGGAGCTACACACCTTTGAAGTGGCTAATGAACATCTCCACTTAGATGTCCATAAAGTCCTATAGACTCTAACTCTTTTGTCCACTCAGCAAACATTAGGTGCTGCTTATCTGCTGAATAGAATAGGAAACTAAGTAAATTCTATGTGCCTCAAAGAACCTTATCTCTTGTATCATACACAAGAAAATACATGATCTTTTTAGATGTCATCAAGCATCACAAAAATATGAAATAAAATGTCTGAACCAAGGCCAAATGGCGGTGAGAGACCTGCGCTTTTCTGGGAGAAGAGCAGGCTTGTAGTCAAACAGTGAGTTGGTGTGTGAGGCACTGTGGCTACAGCAGAGTGTGCAAAGGGGAATGTGGGGGATGAAGTCATGGTGGGGCCAAGGGCCAGACTGAACAGCCAGGTGTGGCCCATCTGTGGGATTTGGCTTTAACTGGAGCAGGATTGGAACTCCTAGAGTGGCAGCTGTGAAGCTTACAGCATCAACTTTCCATCCTGGGGTTCTTTTATAATCAGCAGTTCCTATGTTGTTAATGCTGGGAGATACTTTGGGGGTTGGGGGAGAGAGGAGAGGCAGGTACTGGAGTCAGATAAATTTAAGAATGATTCTATCTTGTATTCACTTCATACAGTACCTGCCAACACTCCATGAAACAAGTGTTCTACAGAACATTCTCTGAAAACTTTTCCTTGTGCCCTCTTCCAGACTCCAGCAGGAGTCTAACCTGTCTCCTCGAAGTAGACAGCGAGATATCTGAGGTCAGATACTAGGCCTTCCCTTCTGTTGGGTTTTTGTCCACTGTAGACAATAGATTACAGGATTCTAGAGAGTCACAAATCAAAACATGTGAAAACGGAATCCCTGATGGGTAGGTTGTTGGCTTAACTTCACTATTCAATAGTAAATATGCCCATGAGGAACTTCTCTTCCAGTGCGAGAAATTTCATCAGACCAAATCTCTTAAAGTGCCAGGGATTCATTATCCACACAGCATCATCCAACAAAACTTATGGTCCTCGAAGTGGAATGTAGGATGTAGGCCATAGGCTTAAAGTGTTTGACAGATAGATACACAGACTAAATTACCCTCTGCTCTGGTATGTTACCTCAGCACACTGAATGGTGTGTGCAAAACCCACACTCCATAGCAAGAGAAGGGTCAGTTCATCACTAAAATAGGCACCTGCACCCCCAAATTGGGAAATGCGCCACTCAAAAAGAAACATATTTGTAAGAGAAAGGTCTGAAATTATAAATGACAAGAAACATGTTTATAAGGAAACTCCTAAACATTTTTGCTTGTTTCTTTTTTGAGCCATATTCAGGGGTTGTTTCTGGCTCTGCACTCAGGACTCACTCCCTGGTGGTGCCCAGGGGACCACATGGAATTCCAAGGATCAAAGCCAAAATAGTCGCTCGCGAGGCAAACAGCCTACCCACTGTACTAGCACTCTAGCCCTGCAGCTCCTAGACTTCTCAGGAGCATTTGCATCCAGAACACTGATTTCCTAACCTTCTGCTCTAGCCTGAGTTCACTGGTAAATATGAGCCACCACACACATTCAGAACCATCCGGGGGTGGCAAACTGTTCCCAAAACCGATATCTACACACAGAGCCTAACAAGGCCTGGACAAGACACATGACATACAAAGCAGCATGAAAAGAAATGAACAAGCATCTCATGTTGCATCAGGGCAAGCAGATTTCCATGAACTAACGGATTTGTGCAGGTGAACCTTTACTGGGATCATGCCAGAGAGGCCAAGCAATACCGTGTGACGAGAAGCTCATTCCAGTCTGGGCAGCAAAGTTTGTGGGCAGCCTCGCACTCGCACACAGCCTTCCTGAAGCGGGGAGGCTCGAGCCAAAGCTACCTCACATCTGTGCTCTGAGAAAAGTCTTGAGGTTTGTCTGCCTTGACGTTTCCAAGATTTATAAACTTAAGAGTGAGAGGCGGGGACCATATCCCAGGACTGGCCATGACAGGGCCAAAACCATGCTTGAGGCAAAAAAGATGCAAGGCAGGAAAAAAAAAAGCTAAGTCTTCACATCATTTAATAAGCACAGAATCATCTGTTTTAAAGTAAGACCAGAGATAAATTAAACAATTTAAAAGAATAAATGTTTTGAAACTGTGGGGTACCATACATTCAAAGAAATGGCTTGTGTTGAAGCAATTATCTAATCACAATAAATAACACTGAATCAATCCGCACTAATTGCTTTTCATGCCAGAGCTCAGAAGACTCTTCAGTGGTCTCTCATTATTGATTTTTTTGTAATCACTTGTGCTGTCAAAAAATGCAATATTTCCAGAGAATATACTGTGCACTATTAGACAGACAGGATTTTAATTTAACAGAAGACAATTCAATTTCCTTTTTTTTTTCCTCCCCAGTTGTGCTTTAAAAATCTAAAATACATGGAAGCTTTAGATAGTATGAGAGGTTTTCAGCAGAGACAGTTCAGTTCAAAATGATGTAATCAATGTCTCTGACTGTGAGCCACCAGCCCCACCCACCCACCCAAATGTTCTTCCTCACACATATACAGGGCTTCAGAAAGAGGGAAAAAAAGTGTGATCTCTAATTCTTCACTTTAATGCAATGCAAAACAAACACCACCCGAAGAAACCCTACACTTTGCTTTTACCCACTTTGTCCCATGGTTCAGTAATTTCCACTGAACTTGGAAAATGTCTGGCTGCAAAGTTTATACTCAGTCAGCATTTTACTTAAGGATTTTTCTTGAGATTTTGATAGCTAAACATATAACTGCACTTTTATATAAGCAAGCGGTGAAGCGGGGAAAGAACGGGGTGGGGGCATAAAATCCTTTGCTTGGCTTGAGAACAGTATGCATAGAGGTATACCATACATAGTAGATCAAAATCCCTGCTCTACCACTTCCTAGTTGTGTGTTTAGAATATGTTATACTTCACTAGACTCCAGACCTTAGTTTTTAATCTGTAAAATGGGAATATCAACACCTACATTACAAAGATTATGAGGGCAAAGCAAAATTTGTAATATAAAGTCTAATTTGTAATATAAAGACACATCACTGCGTCTTCTTTATTCTGAGGTTAGACAGTTAACTAAATACACAATCTCCTACTGGCACTGCCTGACAGAGAGACAAAACCCGCTCCAGGGTTCTAGGATGAACATGGCAAACATAAAGCCAAATGACTGCCTTCTGAGGAGAACTGAGACTCTCAGGCAACGGTTTAACTAGATGGTTTTCAAATGTGTACTGCTACACTTTCTACATATCTGAGATCATTGCTACACCTTCACTCCCTTACTCACTCGGTTTAGGCTAGAAATTAGGAGTAAATTACTAACACAGCCACATCTTGTCTGACCTCACCTAAACACCAGCCTTGTCCAATTCATCATCTAAATCCCTTACTTAAGTCTGGATGCTGGATGTCTACTGCATATTGGCTTATTATTATTATTGTTGTTGTTATTGTTGTTGTTGTTGCATCACTTCACTTGTCTTCCCTTTGTTCATCGATTTGCTCGAGCAGGCACCAGTAACATCTCCATATGTACTGTCGCATACTACTGTTGCCCAAGAGCATCTGCTCGTACCAGGAATACAAAGAGACTCAGACCAATCCTTCAGGTCATGGGAATGAGGTCAATAATTGTTACTGTTTTCTGGCATATCAAATACGACATGGGAAGCTTGCCAGGCTCTGCCGTGCGGGTGGTATACTCTCAGTAGTAGGCTCTCATCTCGCTATTTACTGATGAACCGGGGATAAATCGACTTTTCTCTTGGATGGAGTTCTGATGAGCTGTGGAGTCCAGATGTTGAAATTTTAAATATATATATATATATATATATATATATATATATGTAATATATACATATTACATTATATTTATTAACCATACTACTGATTCATGTCTGTGGCTTCTAGGTTCATGCCTCCAAATTATAACAGAGGAAGAAATGTTAATTTTGCAGTGAAACAAAAAAGCCCATCAGTATAAAAGTGGGTGAACAAGAATAAGGGAAAATATATCAAAATTAAATTTATAAACATAATATACTGTATCTTGAAAATGGTGATCAATGTTTATATAGGTGGAGATATAAAGATACACCTGTGAGACTGAAGAGCTAGTACAGGGGTTAAAGCACTTGCCTTGCATACAGTAAACCCTAGCCCTGATTTGATCCCTGAGGAACATAAGGAATGACTCCTGAGCAGTCAGGAGTAAACCCTGGGCACCAATGGCTATGACCAAATAAATAAATAAATATGGATGGTCAGAAGGGCAGATGGACATCATCATTATTATTATTATTATTATTATTATTATTATATGCTTTGGGGTCACACCCAGTGATGCTCAGGTGTTATTTCTGGCTCTGCATTCAGGAATCACTCCTTGCAGTGCTCGGGAGACCATATGGGATGCTGGGGATGTAATGCATTGGCCGCATGCAAAGCAAATGCCCTACCTGCTGTACTATTATTGCTCAGGTCCTTGTTTTGGCTTTAGGTGGACATATGAGAACTGTTTCATGATTAGGACTGCCAGGCAAGATTACATTGACTCCCTCTGACTGTAGACTATGATCAGTCAACCAAACAAATTGACTTTCAGTTTGTTAACGCTATAGAGTCTACATGATAGGGTAATAGTACATTGATGAAATTAAAATAGCTTTAGTCAGTGACAGAGCTGGAATAATTAGTAGCTGGCCTTTGGGGTTCCCACAGAAAACAAATCATCACTTTCCTATGGCAGTTAACTGCTGCGGCTTATGGGCGATAGTTCTCCCAAGGCGCGTGAGACTTGGCAGAGAGAAGCCAGGCCTCCACCCATATTCCTGCCCTGGTCAGTGCTCGGCACATTATGGGAGCCGAAAGGGCATATACTGAACAAATGAGTAAACATCTCATATGCTTTAAAACAAAAATTCAGAGTAAGTTTTATTATTTTATTTTCATTCACGTGGTCTCTTAAGCTTTTTTAAATGCTAAATCATGGTACCAGCTGCTTCATCTGGAATATTTATGGGACTGGGATATGGTTCAGCAGGCAGGGGCACAGACTTGCATATACCAGGACTTCAGTTAAATCCCAGCACCACATATTCACATATCCCCAACCCCAGCACCACTAGGTGCAGTGCTGGGTGCTCCCGAGTGGTCCTGGTGGACTAGGACTCACAGAATCTGCATCCTCAGATCCTAGTGTGGACTACCTAGCTAGGAGGAACAAGTACTGTCAGGAATGACGCCTGGGGCGTGCCAGTAATGATGAAATCAACAATCAAAATCCCGGTTCAATATTTGTGAAAATACTTTATGTATACAGACCTTAATTTAAACTGAGGCAATAAAATTATTTCTCCGGCTTCATGATATAAATTTTTAAAAGTTCATTTGAATTTTAGGTGTACAGCAAACAAATTTAACAGGGTCTTTTCAAGATAATGGTCTGGCTGGTTTCCCACTTAAAACAACATACTCATCTACCCTCAAGAAGGTTTATGAATACAAGAAAGAAGGTCAGTCCCCAGCTTCCATGAGCCAGGGCAGAATAATGATCTGAGCTATTTTCCAAATAAGCTGAGGCCTTATTTTTCAAAGTGAATAATGCTAATGAAGGAAGGCTCAGCACTAAGTCACACTGAACAGTTTCCAACATGTTCAGATTTTGAAAAGTGCTGATTTCAGATTGATTACTTTTTTTTTTTTGCTTTTTGCTTTTTTTGTAGATCTGTACATACACATCCAAAACTCTGATTTGTTTTCCAGAATTCAAGAATCTATTGGTGCCCTTTGATCCTCACAAAAAACAGCAAATGCAATTTCTATCTAGCACTGGAGCTCTGTAACATGTCAGTGTAAAGCACAAAAAGATCAAATAAAGTGGGTGGAGTAGAAGGCAGGGAGAGGAGGCTGAGGCGAGGGGCAGAGCCACCCCTTGGGCCTGGGAAACCAGGCTCTGGAGCAGGGGTCAGGGGTCAGCTCAGCAGGGCAAGCAGCGCAAGAGCAACACAGCCGCTCTGTTCCTGCCCCCAAAGGTGGATTCATGAAGAACTCTGTATGGAAAAGGCACCTGGCAAAATGCTGTCTATGTGACGAGACATTTTGGTGGTCAGATACGCTGTACAGGACTGTGCCCAATCAGTAGAATTAGGAAAATGAACAGAAACATGTCACAAGGAATCTTAAACAAAAAAAGCTAAGCAGAGACACACCCCACTTACTTTTTCTAATGCTACCTAGTATTAATTCTATACACGAGTGTCCCAGAGTTTATTTAACTTTTATTCTATTCAAGAAAAGTTTGGTTGTTTGCAACAAGTTTTATATAGTCATCATTCCCGACATCTGCAAGTGGATCTAAAGAATAAATTTTTAGAAGAGGTGCTGCTACAGTGAACAGTAGATACATTTGTAATTTTGATACATTCTGCAAAATTCCTTAAGGCTTGTGACCATTTACACTCCGCAAAGGCAATGCATGAGACTGGATCTTTATTTCCAGCTCACCAACATACTGTGCTATCAAACATCTGAATATTTGCTTATCTGATAAATGCAAAAATGGTAACCTAGTGCTTGCTTAGGCAGCACATAAATTAAAAAAGTATAATCCTAGTATGATTCTACTTTTTAAAAATTAATTAAAATCATTGATCTTAATCACCTTATTTTATACCTTTTCTGTGGCCTATCCTTCGCCTATTTTTTTTTTAAGCTTTGTAACAAGTCTTTTGATTTGAGTGTTTAAGTCCCCTAAACATCTCTACAAGGCAAACTAAGGAAAGTTCAGATCATTCATAACTTTAAGTAATCTTACATACCCTGTCCTGTCCCCTCAACTATTTTGGGGGGAGGAGCACATCTGTGCTTTGCCCATATTTTAACCAACCATCCTGGTAGCAAATTATTTTAATATGAGATAATAATTCATAAAATGAGCTAAATACTAAAAAGCCAACATCATATATATTCAAGCTGTTTAAACAATAATTTATTTCTTTACATTGAAAAAATATTATCTTAAACAACATTCTTAACTTTGCTATCTAGGAATTAGGAAAAATAAAAAAAAATTCCTGAAATCAAAGGAGGAATCAATAAAGCCAGAAAGTAACTTGGAAGGAATTTACATGACTGAAAGTCAGCAGTAAGTCTTTGGCTGTTGTTTATGTATTTTTGGCAAGGCTCAAGGGCTTACTCCTGGCTCTGTGTACAGGGATTCTAGTGGTGCTCAGTAGGCCATTGTGGTACCAGGGATTGAATCATGGCTGGTCATTTTCAAGGCAAGGGTCTTAACCCATGTACTATCTGTTCACTCACTACAAAAACTATTTTTAATGGGGCCAGAGCAATAGCACAGCAGGGAAGGTGTTTGCCTTGCACGCGGCCGACCCAGGTTTGATGCCCGGCATCCCATATGGTCCTCTGAGCACTGTCAGGAGTAATTCCTGAGCGACGACCCAGAAGTAACCCCTCAGCATCGCCAGGTATGACCCAAAGAGCAAAAAGAAAAAAGAAAACTATTAACTGATAAAACTCCAATTGAAAATTTTTGAATACTCATCATTTCCCTCTTCTCCCCCTCCTCTACTTTCCCCTCCCCATTTTTCTCGCTATTCTTCCATTTTCCCTCTTTCTCTTTCTCCTTAGCACCTCCCAAAAGAACCTCAATATCTGCCATGTTCAAAAAAAAAAAAGCACAAACCATTGTTCCGGTTTTTTCATAACCATTCATTGTGATTCAACTTCACGGCTGGCTTTATAAATCCCAGTGTTAAAAGTATACCTCAATGTGCAATGATATACATAAAACTAATAAAAGGGGTCCCTTTATTAGGTGTAGGGGAGGGTGTATCCCAAAAGTGCTCAAGAACACAGGGGCCACTCACTGGGACACTTGGCTAGTTAGTACAGTGATGTCAAGCTAGAAATGTAGAAGGTCACCAGGGCGCTACCCTCCTGTGCTCTGGGGGCCATGTGATGCCAGAGATCAAAGTAACAAGGTATGTACATTGGCCATCTGAGCTATCTCCCCTCCCACAAGAACCTTCTTTAAATTAATGTGTTTTTAAACAAAAAGACAAACATTATTTGACAATGAAGTTACTAAACAGACCAAACAGAAAGCTGGAGACCTGGAGTCAATATTTCCAAAAGATGTATCAGACAAAGGACTACTCTCCAAGATGTACAAATCTTTTCATAAGTCAACATGAGAAAATGAACAACCCAAGTAAAAAGTGTGCAAAAGACCTGAATAGACATCTCACCAAAGAGCATATGCAAATGGCAAGTAAGGCTATGAAAAGATGCTCCACATCATGTCATTAGGAAAGTGCAAATTAGGATGGTACAGAAGGTAGGGCACTTGCCTTGCATGCAGCCTACCCAGATTGGATATTCAGCATCCCACATGGTTCCCCAAACACTGCCATGAGTCATTCCTGAGCGCAGAGCCAGGAATAAGGCCTAAATATCACAGGGTGTGGCTAATCCCCCACCCCTCATGCCCCACAAAAGAAAAACCTAGGGGCAAGAGAAACAGTATATATAGGTTAGGTACTTGCTTTGTGCATATGTGGTGTGTATGTACATGTTTTTTATATATATTAAAAAAAAAATGCATGTATATGTATATATGCATATATGTTTTTAATATGACATATATTAAGCAAAACCTGCATAATATATAATAATTTAATATATTAGAAAAAGCTATCAAGCAATGCATAATACACACATACAGACGACTGCATGAAAAAGAAGCAAATCTGAAAGGCTGAGTATTGTGTGATTCTATGTAAGAAATGAAACTGAGAAAGGCAAAAGCAGAAAGAAAACAAAAAATCACTGGTTTCCGGGAATGGAAGAAAGACGCCTAGGCAGAACACAGGGCTTTTTAGAGTGGCAAAACTACTCTGCATGTTTTACAAAGCTACTATAAACATCAATACCCACTATGACATATATTTGTGGAGACCCATAGACTGCACACCTTGATGAGATGAAGGTCTCTAAGTGATCATGAAGGATCGGTTTAGGCTCGTCAATTACATGCTACTCTGCTAGGGGTGTTGGGAATGGAGGAGACCTGCACGGGAGTAGGAGAGGCAGAGGCAAGAGAACTCAACACTTTCCAGTTTCCTCTCCATTATTATGTGAACCTAAAATTACACTTTAAAAGTTTATTAACTAAAAGAAAAGAGAGAGAAAAAGAGGGGGAGGGACAGGTAAAATTCAGTTTGATTTTTAGTCATGAATTAAAATCAAGTCCCTAGTATTGATAAATATATTAACTATGGTTAGGTAAAATGTTATTACATAAAACTGAACAATAGCTACAAAAGAACTCTGCAAAATATATTCTAAATCTAAAGTTTTTTTCAAAACAGCTTCCTTACAGCCTCTAATTAGAGCCCAGTTGAATTCATGGCAGGGAGACTAGCACTGGAGTCAACCAGTATTACTGAGAACAGTTTTATTGACAAAGCTATGTGTAGATTTAAAAACACTTCTATCAATAGAGGCAGGGCCCAGGCAGGAGTAAGAGAGAGGAAACACCACAAGGCAATCATGTCTCCTTTCAGAATGAGTGTGGATTTGTTTATCTGCGAAAAAGCAGAACTGAAAAACCAGACTGCAGGAATGAGTTCATTTTGTATCGGCACCCCTGACTCAGCAGGACTTCCTCTTACCCAAGTATCTTTTCTGGTCATGCATAAAACTGACAATGGCAGTCCCATCCTAGAGAGCACACTATGATTACACGTGCAAACAAAAATTCACATAACACTTCTAACATTGATTTCTCAATGATCTGATGGGCTCTACCCACTTTTCCACTGACCTTTGATTTCAGAATGACAATGAAATGTTCTCAACATGAAGAAGTCCCCAATATAGACTTACTTGTAATAACAAAACCTGGCAATGACCAAATGTTGAGATTATAAGGGGACTGGTTAATTAAACTATTTTTTTACATCTGAAAATTTAGAATCCTATTTATAATAAAAAATTAATAATCCAGTCAATTTAACTGGGGTTTAATTTAAGGGAAGTATGATTAGCAAACCACCTAGCAAATTATCTGAGCCACATTCTCAAAGAGAGCTTTATCAGCAGTAAAGTGGACATTTTAATCTTCATCCCAAAAAGCCCAGTTACAGTAAGACTTCAATCCTGTTTTAAAAATAATGTCTGTATATCTATCTTCAAAGGTGAAACACTGTTAACAAAGCAACTACAAGAAAAGATAAACATATGGGACTACATGAAACTGAAGAGCTTCTGCACCTCGAAGAAACAGCCGGCGCCGGAACCAGCATGGCGGCTGGGGGACGGCCCGCTGCCACTCTGGGACGGGAGGGCGATGGGTTTTGGGTGTTGGCCCCCCTGGGGGAAGCGCCTGCTCCGCCCATCACACTAGCCACCATCTTCACTGTCGGCGAGAAACTGCCTGACGACCAGACAACAAAGCAAAACCAGTTCAGCCCAGGTAGCGGCTCCCAAGCGGGAACCTGGGCGCAGTGGAGTCAGGTTAGCCCCTCCCCTCCATTTTGCGAGCCTGGGACCCGCCCAGGCCCCGCTCCGCTCGGGATCCCGAGAGGCAGATGGGTTTTGGGTGTTGGCCCCGCCTCCTGGGGGCCCGAGCAGCCTGAAACTCGCCCAATAGCCACCATCTTCACTTCGCGCTGGAACCCTGCCCAGATCAACAAAGAAAACCAGTTCAGCTCAGTCCTCGCTGTCCACTAAAATAGTGAAACTGTAATGTCTTTTATGACTGTATTCCACAGCAGAAAGTTTATCGGAAGGAGATATAAAACGAAGAAATGACATACGAATCTCCAAGTAGTTAGGTGCGGGAGGGGGGAGGTGGGGACTTGGTGATGGTAGATTGGTAGATGGGTTTGGGTGAGGATGGTGTGGAACACTGTAGATCTAAAACTCTACATGAGCAAAAAAAAATAAATAAATAATAAATAAATAAAAAAAAAGAAACAGTGACCAAGATAGAAAGGCAGTCTACAGAATGGGAAAGAATATTCACAAATACCCATCTGATAAGGGGTTAACATCCAGTCTATATCAGGCACTGGTACAACTATATAAGAAGAAAACAGCCAACCCCATTAAAAAATGGGGAGAAGAGATGAACAGAAACTTTGAGAAGAAAAGAAATTTGAATGGCCAAAAGGCATATGAAAAAATGCTGATCATTACTAATCATCAGAGAGATGCAAATCAAAACGACAATGAGATATCACCTCACACCACAGAGACTGGCCCATATCCAAAAGGGTAAAAACAACAAGTGCTGGCATGGATGCGGGAAAGGGGACTCTCATATGTTGTTGGTGGGAATGTCGACTTGTATAACCTTTGTGGAAAACAATATGGACATTCCTCCAAAGACTAGACATTGAGCTCCCTTTTGACCCAGGCATACCACTCCTGGGAATATACCCTGGGAAGCCAAAAACACACAGGGGAAACACCATCCGCACACCTAAAGGAAATAGATAAAGAAAATTTGGTACATCTACAGCTGTTAGGAAAAATGAAGTTATGAAATTTACCTATAAATGTATGGACATGGAAAGGATCATGTTAAGTGAAATTAGTCAGAAGGAAAGAGAGAGATATAGAATGACTGCATTTATTTGCATGACATAAATACATATGTATATATTATGATACCAAAATCCAATGTTAGGCGAAACATGGATCAGGAGGTCTTACCAAAAGTGGAAATTACCGTAAATGTGTGGGAGTCAGAGGTTAGGTAAGACAGAGAAGGGAACATGTGTGAATAAATGTCGAAAGGCCTAATACCAACCTAGAACTGAGCATTAAATACAGGCAAAAAAAAATGCACATGATGGCCTCTAAGTGTATGTAGTGCAACCCACAATGTGTAAGAGAAGGAAAAGAGAGAGAGGGAGAGAGAAAAGAGATAAAGAACCTGCCATTTAGGCAGGCTATGGGGAGGCGGGGAATTGGGGACATTGGTGGTGGGAAATGGGCACTGGTGGAGGGCGGGATGCTGGAACACTATGTGACCGAAACCTCCAAGCATGAACAACATTGTAATTGTATATCTCATGGTGGTATAATAAAATATTTTTTTAAATGTCTGTAAAAATTTTACAAAGAAAGAGACCAAGAAGCATCTTTCACATCTTATTTAGAAAAAAACTTAACTTTATTTTAAAATAAATATATAAATAAAGCAAAGTAATTTAAAATGCAATATAGGAGGCTGCCCTTATTACAGTGTTTCTTGACACAAATTATATATTGTAAATTATGTATCTCGATCTAGAAAAAGAAAATTGGTTTCATCTTGCAGGCCAAGACTGCACTAAATTAGTAGTGTCTGCCCATAGATTTTGAGACCTTATCTCAGATTGGTGAAACAGGGAGGCCTGATTTCTTAGTAACATTTGCTGCTGATATGAAAAGGGAGTGTGAGAGGATGCACACTGTGTATTTTCTGGTTTTGATAAAAATTATCTTCCATGGAGTAGATGTGAAAGGAAGAAAAAGAACAGGGAGATGCAGCAGGCAGCAGGCAGCAGACCAATCACCCGTGGCCATTATAATCCCCAGAAGCCTACACAGTAAAAGGAAAAGACAACCAGTGGAATTAAGGTTGTTTATCATCTGACCTTAAGATATGACACTAGTCTGGGTTATCTAGCTCCCATATAAGAGGGAGACAAAGAGAAAAGTCAGGAAAGAAGATGTGAAGGTGGTTGCAGTGCTACTGGCTTTGAAGATGGAGGAAAGGCCCAAGTCCCATTGAATGCAATAGGCCCATGGGAAGCAAGAACAGATCAGGGGATGGATGTTCTCCTAGCGCCTGTTTAAGGAAAGACAGCCATGCCATCACCTATACTGATATCATACCCCATTCCCATACTGACGTTCTGCATCACAGAGCTATAAAACTATTAATAATACAAGATTGTTTAAAGCTAGTAAATTGGGGGGGTGTGGGTTGTGGTAATTTGCTAGAACAGATACAGGAAACATGGGGTCACCTAAGAAGGCAGGGAAAGAGTGATTCTACTTACAGGAAGAGCACCATTAGCAAGAATCAATTTTCTTTTTTTCTGTCAGTTTAAGCAATGGGAATACACTACTTAAATTAGCACTAAAAGGTACTCAAGGAGAAGACTAACTTGCAGGGTAGAGAAGGAAACATCTGATCGGTAGGGAACAAGCCTGGACTTACAGGGAGTCGGTGGGAAACAGGCCCAAGGTCCAGCAACAGTTTCAGCAGCCTCTGCAGTTCCACAGAAAGTGGCAACTGTGTGATGGCAGAAAACTACATATAAGGATGACACCTAATCCAAACCCTTTCAAAACTCTTCTATTTACATAAGCCTAAGGATAATGAGGATTCCAGAGTGACTTCAGTTGAGGCTGTGTAGGAAGGGAAAATGTCCCATACTGAAAACAAGGAATGAATGAAAAGCCTAGCTCTGATTTTGGAATAGCAAGAAAAGCACTAACTGCTCAGGTCTAAGGTTCACATTTATAAGAGCAGATCTCTTAACTCTGTGTCCTCCGGTATTATGATTTCCCTACTCTGAGGAAATCTAGAGTCCCTCAAAGACTCACACTATGAAAGGTGAAATGAGAGTTAAAACTCTTCCTTCTAACTAGACATGAAGTGGACATGCATTCAGCTGAGATACCAGTACAGGCCCAGCAGCTGCATGTGCTTTTCCCGGCAAAACTTAGGTCGGGAGATATTGGAGCAGCTCTGCTGAGTCACAGAGATGCACAGTCTCAGTTCTGCAGTTTCCCTTTTCTGCCCACAGCAAGTTACTGAGAAGATATTAGGAGAAAAAGCTAAGTCTAGAACTTAAAGACAGGTTCTGGCTCCTCACTTTCTGGACACATAAAGCACATATGCTCTTAATCAGACACTTATTTTCTTAACTGCAAATAGAGAGATCATGAGAATTTATAGCTCACGGGACTGTCATGAGCTTCAGAGGAGTTATCAATGGGGGGGATGTGGGGGAGGAGCAGGGGAAGGGGCTTTTGTCGCCTTAAAAATGGTGAATACTGGGGCGGGAGAGATAGTCCAGCGGGTAGGGCATTTGCCTTGCACGGCCAGCCCATGCCGGCCCGGTTTGATCCCCGGTATCCCTTATGGTTCCCCAAGCACCGCCAGGAGGAATTCCTGAGTGCAGAGCCAGGAGTAACCCCTGAGCATCGCGGGTGTAACCAAAAAGCAAAAAAAAAAAAAATGGTGAATACATCAACATTAAAATGACCAGGGCTGGAGAGATAATACAGTGGGTAGACGCTTGCCTTGCAAGCAGGTGATCCAGGGTCCATCCAACACTGCATATAGCCCCCTTAGCCCCTCCAGGAGTAAGTCCTGAGCACAGAGCCAGGAGTAATCCCTCAGCACCACTGGGTGTGGCCCAAAGTTGAAGATGAAAACATAGAGACAAACATTAAGATGGCCCACTGTAATTTGTGAACATGGGCATGACAGAGGTGATTAATTAACTCCTCTGAGTTGCAGGTTCTTCAGTTGTCAAATACAGCAATGCCACTGTGGGAAAGATCAGAGTTGATGGGGAAGCTCCTGGCACAGAGTGGGCACAGGACCCAACAATGCCAGCTCTGAGTGCGGCGATCCTTAAGCATTCCCACTTTCTGTCACTCTCTGGGAGTTATCAGTAAACACAATTTCAGCAAACATTTAGAGCATCAAGTTTTCCTTTCCACATGTCAGAATCATCCATTTTAGGGGTCAAGTTGCAGAGTGCCGAACAGAACGGCTTACTAAACAAATTCACTGGACCGCGACTCCTGCTGTCAATAAGGCATACTAGATCTACGACAAGCGACGGCCAAGTGACATATCAGCAAACCCACTAAAAATATACCAACTGGAGGTAGTAAGATAAGGACCCAGGGATGCACGTGGCAGGTCCTGCTCTCTGGGGAACACTGCAGTGGCCACTGCTTGAGTGGCCATCCTCAGTTCACACAGCTGCCAGATGTCCATCACCACAACTGCAGTACCAAGTGATCTACCCAGGGCAATCAGGATCTAAAAGCACACATCCTGTACCCAAAGTCCATGCAATTTCCACTGAATCACTGAGATATGTAACAGCAACAACAAGTATTTCCTCTAGCCTGCAGCCTTGGACTTGCTTTCCAAATTCAGAGAAATTCTGTACTTCTGGAAGGCCATAGCACCCCGTACACTGAGCTATGCCTGACTCCATATGTCCTAGTCAGAGCAGGGCTTCCCTGGGGATTACCCTAATTGGGAAACAATCATTCTCTCCACCTCCATTGGGACGAGTGACATGCTTGCAGCTCGTGTGCCCACTCCATCTGTGGCGCTTACCTTGAAGGAGGCGTGTTGCTCCATGTGCCGCAGCAGCTGTGGCTTCTGGGCTGCCGTGTAATCACACACCGTGCACTTAAACTGCTTCCCTGCAGAGAAGGAAGGACATGGTGAGCATCAGCAGGTTCATGGCCTGTGCCTGTGACTGCAACACCAGTCACGGAGCTGGGATAAAGCCGTTAAGGCAAGGAACAAAGATGTTCCTTGCTATGTGGGGTCCAGAATCTCAGAAGAGAACCAGCACTGAGTGGACTAAGGGACATCGTAGTCTACAACCAAGGGAGAGGGTCGGGAATTGCCATGGAGAGAGGGAGACAACAGCCAGCTCTGTCTGGGCAAGTCCCACAAGCAATTCCACTTGAGCAGGCTCCAAAGGACAAGGAAGGGACTAGAGGAAAGGGCTTCAGAGTAAGGGGGTGCACAAAGGTGTGAGCACAGAGCCCAGAGTGGTCAGAAAGCAGAGGGCACATGGATCTTTCTTCCAGGACTTAAGTATGCAGTTAAAGAGATAGAGGCCACAACACCCAGGACCCAAACCATTTCACTAAGGAGCTTGGGTCCTAGCCTAAGAGCCAGGAGAACCTGCAGAACAAATACAGGGAGCAGGGGAGCAAGGTTTGGAAAGTGTTTTGGAATGCTTAACTCTGGTAGGAGTGCACAGAGCAGACTGGAGGTAAAATACAAATCTACAACATAAAAAAGAAAGAAAGCTATGGAATAATGCTCAGCACTGCTCTTTCAGAGGACTGATGTTTAGTACTACACAAGCCCTCAGTAATAAGATGAGGGGCCAGAGTGATAGTATAGCAGGCTCGAAGCTTGTCTTATACAGAGTCAAACCATTTTTTGATCCCTGGCATGCTCAATGGTCCCCTGAGCACTGCCAGAAGAGATCCCTGACTGCAGAGCCAGGAGTAAGTCCTGAGCACTGCCAGGTATGACTTCTAAACAAAAATAGTAATAACAATAATATTAAAAATCATGTTAAACATGCTGAAACACTGATCATGTAGAGGGGTGAGAGCATGCTACACTTTTTATACTGCACGACAGAAATAAAACATCAACTATAATAATATAAACATGTTTAACCAAATGGATTAAATGTGACCTAATAGCTCATCATCAAATGGTTTCAAAGGTACAAGCCTCCAAAGGGACCAAGGCCATAATCACCACAGCCAGAAACACAGACTTATTCTGAGGCCCTCTCACTCCCTGTCAGACAAACCCAGTGTAAAATCAGCATTCCATTCCAATTTCCCTCCATGAACCCATAAAGCCATTGAGAACTGGTCAACTCATCTGAAAATCATTCACATCACTGTATCACTGTCTTCCCGTTTATCTTCGATTTGCTCGAGCGGGCACCAGTAACATCTCCATGTGACCTGTCTCATGCAAGTAGAGCCCAAGGGTACCTGCTTGCTCCAGGAACATAAAGAGCCTCAAACCATTCCATCAGGTCATGGGAATGAGGTCTATAATTGTTACTGGTATCTGGCATATCAAATACAACACGGGTAGCTTGCCAGGCTCTGCCGTGCGGGTAGCATAGTCTTGAAGTCATCTCAAATCCAGCATTTATTGATGAACCATGCTCGAGCCGGGCTGTGATAGGCTGGTCTGCTGGGTGGAGTTCACATAAAAAATTCAATAAATATCAGGACACCAAATCAATGGTGACATCAGTCCTTACTAGCCTCTTCCCTGGATATCTGCTCACAGGCCATGCTTTGGAAATCTCTGGCTCCTCTAAATCTACCACATGCCCACCTACCTAGGCCTCTCTGACTTTCCATTCCTAAAATTCTCAAGGAATTTCCCCAGTTGCTCTCAATATTGCTACTCACACTCCCATTCTCTTTTGCAAGATTTCTAGCACAGAACAGTCAACTCCAGGCCTTTGTAAAGATGGAAAAAGCTATACCTTTTACTCTTCATTCCTTTTCTGAACCTGACAGAGTACCCAGTGATCTCTGTGTTGGAGCAACCCACTTAAGTGTCCCAAACGTCCTAAATTACATTTTTTTACCCGACATTTTCCATCTTCAACCATCTCTGTTCAGCACCCACCAACCTGATCTTCAAGTCACAGGCCTGGGAGCCTTCCCCAACATCTCCAACATCACTCATGTCATCTTTTTTCTCAGCACCTGATTTCATCTAAACATGTCTCACTTCTATTTCTAGTATTTCACATGATTTAGACCCTCTGTGAACAATTCCCAAGGTTGCCGGTTTTCGTCTTTAAAGAATAAAGCTCCCATCTATCCAACACCGTGGTTAATCACCCTACCCATGCGTACATACATTCTGAAGTCTCATCCTTTACTCAGATGATCTGATATACAAACTCTCCTACCAATAAAACCAACTGCAGAATAAAACTGAGGTTCTATCTTACTTCCCTAGCACCCCCAGCATCCAAGTGTACAGAACATATACTAAATATTCTTTGCGTTTTATTAAACAGAACTGTTTAAGAAACAAAAAGGAATTTTTTAAAAAATATTTTATTATACCACCGTGAGATATACAATTACAAAGATGTTCAAGTCTGGATTTTATCATACATCGTTTCAGCGTCAATCCCTCTACCAGTACCCATTTCCCACCACCAATATCCCCGATTCCCTCCCCTCTCCCTAGCCTGCCTCTATGGAGAGTTCTTTATCTCCTCTCTCTCTCTCTCTTTCTCTCTCTCTTCCTTCTCTTATACAGTGGATTGCGATACATACATTTAGAGGTTATCATGTGTATCTTTTTGCCTGTATTCAATACTCAGTTCTAGGCTGATATTATCACTTACAACAATTGTTAACACCCTTCATGTCCCACCCAATCTCCAACTCCCAAACACTTGTGGTAGATTCCAAAAAAAGAATTTTTCCCCTGCCTAGATTACAGTTTCCACAGGAGCAACAAAAGGGTAAAACATTAGAAACATATCAACACTAAATGTGTACCTATCATTCACGGTAAACAGCCTCTAGATTTAGGAATTTTCTAAGTCTAACAGACTTATAAGTCAGGCAATTCATAATTAAAATAATTAAAACTCTTCTTTTTGGGAAGGAAGGAAGCAAAGATATAGTAGAAGTTAAGGTGCTTGTCTTACATCAAGCAATCCCTGACCCTGCATAGAAGTGTCAGGAATCAAAAATGATCCTTAAGCACAGAGCTCAGATTAAACCCTAAACACTACCAGGTATGGCCCAAAGAATAAAATAAAAAGGAAAGAAAAATCATTTCTTTTCTTAGCACAGTTTTATCCTTTTGCACACAGACCACATATTTTGATATATCTTCAATATAATCTCTGTTGCCAATATTTCTCCATTGGCCAGTGACTGTGTAAATACATCATTATTATATCAGGCCAACTGAGCAAAACAGTACTGGGTTCTCCACTACCACAGTCAGGGAGAGAAGCTGACAGAACATCTTCCAAATGGATAAAGTATTTTGTCATGCGTTACCAAAAGCTTGGATCAAAAAGCAAAAGGATCACTGAAATGAATTCATAGAATCTTTTCGTCAGCCTTTTATTCTGCAAGAGAAAATAAAATAAGGCTGCTCCTAAAAGCTAGCCTGACTGCGGCATTGGCTGGGTGATAAGTTTTACAAATGTTTTCAGTAACCGCTGACTGCCCAATTAAAGAGGCCTGGGAGAGCACTGACATAATCATTTGTTGCTTAATTAAAATAATGCAAAGCAGATTCATGATTAGTGATAAAAAGAGCAATGCTTTGAGACTATCCATTGTTTTCTGTCAGGATATTACTGAGAATTGCAGAGAGCAGTGAGTGAAGAATTTGGTCTATACCCGAGGTTAGAATGACCTGTTCAGAGTTGTGAGATGAAACCAATTAGATGTGAATAACACAACTGCCCCCTCACCCCCCAAAGCAAACAAAAAATAATTAGAAGGAAGAAAATTTTGGACTTTGAAAACAATTCCATTTTTTACCCAACACAGTGGGTTCACTCTACCTATTAAGATACCATCTATGAACAGTTGTGCTAAAGTTCTGAAGACAATCATGGGCTGGCGATATAGCTCAAGAATGCTGTACAGTATCCAGGACGCATGCTAAAAGGAGTCTTGCCTCTGACTCATAGCACCACATGGTCCCCTGAGAACTGGCCCTAAGAACGGCCAGAAGTAACCCCTGAACAATAAGCCTGAGAGTGGACCCCAAGCAGCATTCATTGGCCCTAAAACTAACCAAACAGACCAAATTTCACCACATACCTGGGAAGGCAAGCAGCACAAATTGCTCAATTGTGAAACTGGTGGCAGAGCCTGGCATGAACTCTAACCCTCCCCTACCTCCACCCTGCCATTCACAACCACATGAACCCTTTTAGCTCCCAAAGACACAATGCAATTTCCCCCAAAGGAACAAACATGGTATCATCACAATAGTTATATCCATTCTACTCACAAGCAAAGGTTGGTGGTACCAGGCATTAGAATGGGCATCCCAGAGTGCAGCAAGCTCTGTCCAGCCCACCCTGGGTGGTCCCAATGACTCTTTCTCTGCTACTCAGTGAGCCCATTAGAAAACAAGAAGGAAACCCCTGCCTGTAAAAAAGATGGACTCAGGCCCTGCTTATAACGTGCCAGTGCAGTGGGCCCCTAGGAAAGAAAAGCTGGGGCTACATGCAGGTGTCCCCACAGCAGACCCTCTCATACTATGGCTCTGAGCTCTTTCTCTGGAGAAATCTACAGATAGATTCTATTTACTCAGCCTAAGATGAAATACCTTAAACAGAAAGAATAAAAGCAGCAGGAGAAAGTGTAAAACTATGGTAAAGTGGAAGTAGTTACAATATCAAGGATTTATAAAGCCTTCTTTCTTCTCAGCAACCTCCCTGGCCTTATCTCCAGCTGCCACAAACTTTGAAAGATTCACAATAGCTGTCGGTGAGATGCCCTGTCATGTCTCCCGGCTCAGACATCACCTACCTACCCACTGTCTCTGCCCAGCACACAGCATCCTAAGCCACCTCCAGGCCCTCACATGCTATTCCCAAAGCGTACCCAGGGCACGCGTCTCTGTCATTCCCAGGCTCTGCTGGCACATTTCCTTCATGTCTTCCCATTGAGCATGACAGTCTCCAACCCCTTTACTGACTCCATTTTAACATCCCTCATTCTGTAACATGTTTATTATAGAACAGAGTCATTTCATACTTGTGTTCATTTTCATATTTCAATTTTCTGAACATTTGCAATATGTTCATAACTTAATCACAAAATACCATACATTTTACTATGCTATCCTTCAACTCCCGAATTACAGAGCGGGCACCGTAATATCTCCTATATCCTGTCCATTAGTAAACCCAAGTGCTCCAGAACATAAAGAGCCTCAAACAATTATATTAGGTCGAAAATAACCTAATATAAATGTTACTTATTTGGCATATCAAATACTACGAGCACCTTGCCAGGCTTGCGCGGGTGGCATAATGTTGTAGTCACCTCTAAATAAAGCATTTATTTACTATGCTATTTATCATTTATAGTGTTAGGACAGTGGGAGCTCTGAGGGTTTGCTTTTGCTGTTCTTTATACTGTCTGTAGCTGAACCAAAGTGCCTAATTACCTAAGCAGCTCACAGGCTCATCTGTGGGCTATTCAGCACTACCACTGTGCAGGGAGTTCTCTGGAAAGAGGGATGGAACATTTCTCATTCAATATTCTAATGCTTGAAAGTAACATATAATTAATAGTAGTGCATAATAGTTGCTGTGACTTGGGTGTCTGCTAGCAACACATTCTCTCACTTCCCATAATCAACGAGGTCTCCAAAGCCTGTTCTGTAGCCCTATCCACTAGACCCCACCTCCATCCTGTACTGGATAAGTAACCCAAGCTGAGCCTAGAACTTGTATTTTCTGGATCTGAATCATGTAAGGAAGGGACAGCGTGTCTGACTATTATTTTAAGGCTGTCTGCACAACAGAAAAAGCATGCAAGATAATTAACTTCTGTCTCAAAAAGGCCAGGATGTTATGCAGAGCCCAGAAAAGGGTCTTTCAACACAGCCCTTAAATGATATCAGTGGCACCGGAACATGAAAGGTCAAAGAGTTCACTTTTTTAACATGCCACCCTACCCTGACAAGCTGTACAGTGATTTAGGGATGCTCTTCATGACTGTATTTCTTGTTCACAAGGAATCAGTGACCAAAATCTGCCAATTATTTTAGGAGCTAGTCATATCTTAAGCCCTAGGACGCAGAATGAAACATGTAAACAGTAGAAAGTCATTCTGATCTGGGGCTTGTCAGTAAGGACAAACTAAAGCTGAGTCATGTCACTTTCTCCTTTGAGGGAAAGACTCCAAGCCAAACACTGCAGGGAAAGCTAACTGCAGGAACAAAGGCTTCCTGGCTACAAACTACAGAATGTAAGAGCTCAGGAAATTACTCTAATTTGATCTAGTGGCCCATACGTTGAATGAAGATCAAAATTCCAAAAACTCAGATGAGACTCGAAAACCTAATTTTCAAAGGAAGAAGCCAGATATGAAGGGCACGTATTCTATGAACCAGTGTATATCTAAAGTTCCAAGGAAGGCAAGTAAGATCTAGTTACAGTATTAGAAATCCTGGCAGCAGTTACCCCAAAGGAAAAAGAGAAAGGGTTGTAGGCAGGATAAGGAGCTTGAGGACTGTGCTGCAAAGCACTATGCTTCGCCCTGACTGTGCTGCCTTCGTGACAATTCGCCAAGCTGTTCCCTTTCCAATTCTGCATGGTGTGTAGGTTCATGATACTTTAGTTTTAAAAAGGAGAACAAAGCATACACACACACACACACACACACACACACACACACACACACACACTGAGTCTACACACAGAGACTACCTTTGCTTTAAGGGACTTTGAAATTACATCAAATATAGTTCTAGAAAACAAAGTGTCATGAAGTTCAAAGAGTAAATCTGAGGACAGCTAGACAGGAAAGGCCACAAACAGCATCATGTGCCCCCTGGGATTTGCAGGGTGAGATTCTGATGAGCACCAGGCTTGCCAGACATTTCCACTGCAGACGCCGTGGCTTACTGGAGAAACAGTGCTAAACTACCAGCTCCTACTTCCCTCAAAACGTGTCATCAGTTGGTAGTGAAGGTACAGTAACTTTGCACGTAAACATTAACCCGATTGCAACTGTCTTACCTAAAATATATTTTTTTAAAGTTGAAAAATAAATATGTGAATATCTGGAACAGCTCCCATTCAGCTGGGGGAGGAAAGCGGTGCAGCATCATCTCCGCTACTTCACTGAACTCTGCCAATGATGTGGAGCATCCTGCAAGATCTTGCCTTTTTTTTCTAAGCCTTCTGAGCAGAAGTCTGATGGGAGCTTGCCAATCAGCACTGTGCTGAAAGACGCCGACGGAACCCAGCGGGCCTGGAACTCAGGAGCATTGGCTTTACCTTATGACCAAACTGAAGCTGGACTCAAGCACCACCAGCATGTAACAAACCGAAAGCACGGGTCTGGAGCCCCGTCATCATAGGATTTGCCCTTCCTGAAAGGCGTTACTCAAGGCAACGTTACTCAGGGCTGTCCTTTAAGGACAATGGCAGTTAGGCTCTGAAGGCAGAAGAACCGAGAGGCAGAATAGAAATCCAGTCTACTCTGCCCTGGGTAAGGGAGAACAACCAAATGAAAAGGCAGTGGGAATGCCATTGCTGTTGTTAAAATTTCTTTCTACTTTAGAAGATGAATACGCAGGCAGGAGACTGCAAGGCAGGGCCCTGCCTTGTGGAAGCCCCAGTGCGCATGAGATGTTATCCTGAGCTAGGGAGCATCGCCCCTCACTTGTTGGCAGCCGTGTCGACCTCCCTGTCAGGGCAAGAAAGTCCCTCCCCAGAGTTAGGGAACCAGCTGTTAGAAAACTGGAGAATGCTAGTTTTTTTTTTTTTTTTTTAATCACACCCTCCTCTGCTTGATGAGCTTCCAAAGGATGATCCTAGCTGCTTAGTCACTTTAAATAAGAGTTCTATATAAAATTTAGACCAAATGGTAGAAAGATAGTTAACCTTTAGATGAAAAAAAGAAAATCTTCGATTTCCAGCATTTGGATTCCACCAGAACACAAATAAAAAGACAGCTGTGGAAATTTCCTTCTGATTTAAGGCAATGCGTTTGAAATACCTGTTAAATTAAATCATTCCTGCCAAATTAAACTTGCTGTGCACCTCAAACTTGCAAACACAGTAATATACTGAGAGCAGGAAATCTGCATAAATCTAAACTGTTACTAGTAATAACATCTAGAGGCATCCAGAGGCGTGAAAAGTGAAAATATCTTCTGACTGTTTATCCAGACTTACTGAAAAAGGTGGCATTCCTCTAAGTATATATATTTTAATCCACAATGTGTAGGAGAAGGAAGATAGAAGGAGAGAGAAAGAGTAAGAGAGAAAAGAGATAAAGAGCTTGCCATGGATGCAGGCTAGGGAGAGGGAGGGAATCGGGGACATTGGGCACTGGTGGAGGGATGGGTGCTGGAACACTGTATGGCGAAACCCAAACATGAACATTTTTGTAATTGTTTATCTCATAGTGGTATAATAAAATATATTTAAAAAGAAAAAAAGAAAAGGTGGCATTTTGTATAAGTAAATTTTTCACAAAACTGACTTCTACCCTTTTCAGCATAGATACTCTTTAAATATTAAATATTCACTCTGCTGTCCTAATGAGAGAAGATTTGAGAGAAGAGTAATGTGAACTTTTGTAAATAATGTAGGTGAGACAGATTAATCTCTCCCAAATCCATTCTTAGCTTGTGTCACCGAGAGTGACTGGGAGTATCTAGTCTCTGTGTATTCTGGGTAGATTAGGTGCATGTGCCCAACACTCAGAATGAAACAATATAATTAGTACAAACCCAGTGAATTTCCTCATAGACCCACTATGGTAGGTTCATGATGCTCTTCCTCTCAAATAGCCAAATCAAAACTCCAGAACCTTCACATATTAACTTAAGTGGCAAAGGAATTTTGCAAATGGGATCAAGTGGAGAGTCCTGCAACTATACTATTTATCCAGATAGGTCCAATGAAATCACAATAGTCTTACCACAAGATAGGCAGGACAGCCGGTGTCAGAATATGGAAACAAAGGGACAGAGGGAAATGGAAAGATTCAATGCTTCTGGCTTGAAGAATGAAAGAGGGACTCATAAGCCAAAGGCTACAGGAACCTTTAGAAACTAGAAGGGTTTAAGAAACAGTCTCCGTGTAGCTTTCAGAAGGGGTGCAGTTCTGCTGAGATCCTGAGTTCTGACTTAGAGCTGTCATCCTTCTAAGTTATTGTAAATCATTATATTTGTGGTTGCTTGCTCTCACAGACCTAGGAAACAAAGAGGAAACCAATGCATCCTACACAAAAATGGGGAACGAGGTGTTTGTTCAAGACTGAACAGGCAGGCAGTAGCTCCAACCTGGGTCTGCCCTCCAGCGGTGACGCTTTTTCCCACTCTGCCTTTCTGCTTTGTCCACACAGCCTGGCACACAGAGGCTTGTCACCTAATGTGAGAAAGCACCCTGCAGAAAGCATAAAAGGCATTCTGCAGCAGGCATTTTGCAGAGCACACATCTTCACAGTTCTGGCATCTGTGGTAATTTGTGCAACAGCAAATCAGAACCAAAATAGCTACAGCAATAAAAATACAGTTTAAGAAGTCTCTTTACTTTAAAGGCTGAACTTCAAGCAACTGCAGACTTAGAGACTGATGATTCTCTGTAATTAGTGCATCAGTTTTGATACAAGGAGGGAGAGATCAGCAAGAGATTTGGAAAGAAACAGAAGGCGGCACAGAGCCAGATAAAGGAACAAGAAAGAGCAAGAAGGCATTAGAAGAAGATGAGAGTTACAAACACCATGCCAAGTATTTCAGCTGAGATTTCTTTACTCCCTTTGCAGTTTTAGGTAACCAAGCTTATGCCATAGCTCAGGCTGGTATTAGACTAAACTATTCATGAAGCTGTATGAGTAATCTTTTATACAACCTTAGTCTCACACCTAAACGGATAGCTCTTATATTATTTTCTATTAAATGCATGCAAGTGTTTTTTTTTTTACTTTGTTTGCTTGCTTGCATTGCTGCAGATTAAGACTCAGGACCTCACACATGCAAGACAAGTTCTCTATCACTGAGCAACATCCCAACTCTAAAGTCTGTGTTTCTGTTTGCTTGTTTTGTTTTTGTTTTGGGGCTGTACCTGGCAGTACACAGGGGATCATATGCCTTCTAAGGATCAAACTCAGTTGATGTCTACAAGATAAGCACCTTTCCTGCTGTATTATCTTCCTGGCCCCTAGAATATTTGTTTTTAAAAGTAAAGAGTCCCTGAAATGACTAGGGGGCAATCTACCCTGGGCTGATTTTGCTTTAAAATAAATTACTCGATAGTCATATCTCGAATTATTGCAATGTGAAGCCATGGGATCGCCATTAAAAAATGAAGAAGCACAGAAAAGAGAGTATTTCTTCCACCCAACTCTCCACTCCACTAATTACTACACACATAAGGGTGCTTAAAGTTTTGATAATTCCTCTTTGTAAGTTTTACCAGAAAACTTCTGAACTTAATGAGAGAGGGCAGGCTGGGCGGGGGAGGAAGAACTAAAGGAATTAGCATTGAACTTCAAAGAGTTTTTATTTCATGATTAGAGAATTCTCATTTGATTACACAACATAAAAGCAGTGAACTATTTAACCTTCCCATTTGCTAAGGGTGAGAAGAATTATGAATAAACCTCTAGATGACATATCACGTCTATACTTTCTTTAACGCCAAAAGAATGAAATGCGCTGCAGCATGAGTTTTTGCTTTTTGCGTTCCTGCATACTGCTGGCATACATGCAAAGGTTTAAATTGAACCCTTTACAGATCGATGTACATATTGACTGGCAAACCTTTTAACTGGAAGCTTCACCCAGACTGACCTATCCCGACTAAGGCACAGTAATAAGCTCCTTTGGGGAAGAGAAAAGAAGAAACAGAGATACATTACTTTAAAGAAACCAATAAATGTGTAAAAATTGGATATGCAAGTAGGTAAAGGGTGAGGATAATTACTCCATTCCTTTTACTTAAATAAAGGTGCCCATAAAGATTCATTTAATAGTGATCTCTTCTATCATATTTTAAAGCATCCAAGGCACAAGCATTTGATTTAATACAACTGATCAGAAGATGGCAAAACAATTTACCATTTCCCAACCACTTCAAGGCAGGCAATTTACATATTTCACTATTCAATCAGCAGAATGTCCATACAAGCAAAGGTACCTTCTGATTCACACATGGCAGCAGAATGCAACTTTTCCCAATTGATTGATAAGGAAACTGAGGCTCAAAAGAAATCTGACCAAGGTCACCCTCCAAAGTAAAGATTCACTCTCCCTCCCTACATAATTGCTCTGTGGAACTACCTACTGAATTATCCTTCATACAGTAAGTACCCTTAAAACTAAATCATTTCAGCAGGCTTTAAAGCAATGTCTGCTTCTAAATAAAGAGTCAATTCTGAGAGCTTCATCAGGGGAATCATGATCCTAATAGGAGTCTAATTCCCGACAAAATCAAAGCACGTTTCAGATGTGATTAAATGGCTCATGGGTTATGCCTGAGGAGGAAGTGTCCTTATTTCATGAAGGGGAAGATATTTCTTAGAACCTGAGCAAACAGTTCTAAAATTTATCCAAAGGAAAAGTAATTAAAGGGAAAAAAAAACTAAGGCATACATAAAAAGAAATAGATGTGAATAGCAATAAAATTAGTTACAGACACAGTATCTTACAATAAACTAGAAAAAGAGCAAAATCTCATGCCCAATATTGTGAGAAATTCTAGGATTTCAAAATAAGATAATTTATTTCTCTGTAAATACACTATCAACGATAATTTCCTCATGTCCCACAGCCAGCCTATGTTCCCAATTATTCTTGTATTCCCTCTTCTCAAGGCCTTTCCGTGTACAGACCACACCTGGTCACCAGACAAGGGTGAATCACCTTTCTTAGGCCATGCCCTCTGAACACTCCACAGGCCAGTGGATATTCCTGACCTCATGTCTCTAAGGATAGCTGCTTTCATTACTGACATTACTTTATTAGGGATTCCATTGAATAATTTAGTACAGTGTCAAGAAACATCCACTAGACTGGCTGTTTGTGGAGGAGTAGAATTCATGAATAATTATATAACTTAATGTCTTCATTACTCAGGGGATGACTGCTTTACTGTCATCTTATTTTTATATTCTGACTATGGAATTTTTAAAATTTATAGTGGACAACATAAGTTTGAAGTTGAAGTTAGACCTCCAGCTTTTGTTCAGTCTTAGGCTAACTATTCTTCCTAATTCTGACGAATCCCAGCTGAATAGTGAGCCTCTCCAGTGAGAACCTGAAATCCAACCAAATTCTTACCCCAAATCTGACCAACGCATGCACCACAGGTCAGACACTCTGGAACATTCTCAAAATAAAGGTAGCCTTTGTGGTTATTTCATCCTCTAAGTAATGAATTTAAAAAAAAATTATTGTTGGAATTATTTTGAAATGACTTTGAAAATGAACTCTAAGTTTGTATGCAATTGTGCTGAAATATATGAATAAACATAGCATGTTAATCTTACTATACTGAAACATATGCAAGTATCTCACACAATCGGGCTTCTAAAAGAAAATCAAGAATTATAAAGGCCTTTTTAACAAGTTAGGCTTAGTTCCTGCATTCCTGAAATAATTCTTCCTCCTTTGCTTCTATCTGGCTTTCTTATGAACCCTATTGTTGCAGGACACCTAAGAGCCTCTGCATCTGCCCTGAATTGCCTCCTGCAGGTCACTTCGTAGATAGAGGGTAGTCTAAATGTGGCAGTTTATCTGACCATGTATTCTGTACTGGCTCATATAAATATTCTCTCATGCTACCACAAGCTTCATGGGACTAGCTAGATCTTACCAGCATATTTGCCTGGTTACGTTGGATCTCTAAGTAATTAGACCAGAGAAAAAATGCTGCTTGCCTCCTAGCAAGCAAGCATGGCTCCCTGATAATTCAGAAGTAACTAAAATACAAAACTACTGTGAATCAAAGACAATACTCTTGTGAAGGCTTGGAGAAATACTTAACTGGTTTTAGTATAGTCTTTGGTACAGAAGCATGCCATCTCAGAAACCCCCTTCTTTACCCTATAAAGGCATACCTAGGTAGATCTAGACTCAATACATTAGCATCTAAAGGTGAGGTGCAGGGAGAAAATGCCTGAGGGCATTTCACCCTGCCTGCTTCCCATAAAAGTGGGAGGTCTGAGTTGCAGGGGAAAAAAAAACTAGCCTGCTTCCTCTCTTGCTCGATCTTTCTTGGGCTCTCTTTTGGGGCTCGCACTCTTCTTGGATCGCTCTTCCCCTTTCTGCTGGAGTCTTTGTCTCCTCTTTACAGGGCCTTAACATGTGGTGGCCACCATCTTGGCCTACACGTGACTGGGGTTCTAGCCGGGAATCCTAAGCACAGGGTTCTATCGCTGATTTGTGCGCTTGAACCTGTGATAAGTAAAGCATTTTAAAACCTTGCTGGATTCCTGAGTTTTCATCCATTCCCGCCCGGCTTCAGAGGTAGAAGGAGACTCGCTTCCCGGTACTGTTGGGACCAACAGCCTCACAGCCTCATGTACACATAAACACACACACTGCATCAGGCATTGTCGGTGCAGGGCACAGGGCAGTGAGATGTGAGGCAAGACAGCTCCCCACGCTCATACTGGAAGTTCTAAAAAGACACTTGCTGGATTTTGCGTGTATGCGTGTAGGCACAACCACAGTGTTAGCTGGACTTGAAATGCCAGTAGCCTCCAACCACATTTTCTAAGGAAAAAACTCACTCCAGAGCCATGCACTCACCATCAGCCGTGTGGAGGAGCTTGTGGCTTTTCAAGGTTCCTTTTGATTTAAATTTCTTGCCACACATATCACACAGGTGTGTTTTCTCAGTGCTGTGACGATTCATATGAGCCTTAAGGTTACTCTTGCTACGAGTGGCATACTCACACAAGGAACATTTGAAGGGCTTCACACCTACCAGAGGAGGAAAAAAAATAGAGAGATTTGCATCATATGTCTGACTGAGAAGGAATGTACAAATAGATGTAAAGAGTATCTTCATATCTACAACCACTTGGAATAAAGCAGCATGCGAGCCTATCCCTGAAATGTACCCAAACACCCACACTCTGTTCCTCCCCACACTTTTCCTTCCCTGGGACACCCTTTCTCTTATTCGCCAGATGCTTCCATGCTGCCATGTTCTTAGACCAACCCCTCTCCCCATATGACCTTGATTACTGCTCAGTGTACCCAAATCCTGCCACTGTCTACTTGCTGTCTGCTCAGGACATATCAGAGTGGAAAAACCATGCCTACTTCTTCCTATAGCCTGTAGTGCTGCTGGCAGGAAGCTGAGCAATCCACATAGCAAGCGTTCATTAAATTCTGTTTCATGGAGAGAAACTAAATACAATTAAAGAAACTAAGGCCATTACAAAGATAAATGGGATCAGACCTCCAGGAAAAGATATTGAAGAATGTTTCACTATACAAATAAGCAAAATTTTACAATGAAAGTTGTTGGGCTAACGGCTCAGATTTGAGGATTACTCTGGCACTCAGCTATTCCAGCCTTTCAGCTAACATCTGCTGAAAATTGTAGGAAACTGAGAGTCATGAGATGCCTAGCCCCCTGGCTTTGCTGAGATGCCTAGCCCCCAGCTTTGCTGTCGGAGAGAAATGCAGAGGAGTAGAGAGGCCAAACAACCGATCAGTATACCACGTTATTACAGTGGTGGGGGGTGGCAGGTGATGGTACCAGATGCATAGCTGTAAGCCCAGCATTTCTTCATCCTTTACCTCTACTACCTAGGACTCTGCAGATAGGAAATGAGGTTCTAATGAGGCTGCAGGATGGACTGGGCCACAAAGCTGCTGGTGCAAAAGCATCTCTAAACTACGGCCTGGATCTCAGCCCTTCCACCTGTCCAGGCTCCTGCTACATCAGTTACTGGGCTCTTGTCTGCTCTGATGATCCCTCCTTAACTGTGACTCTCCTGGGCCCAAACTCAGCCATTTTCATTTCCGATGGCAGAAAAGATTTATTCATCCTTTATTCTTCCCTCGTGGAGCCACCTCGCTTCTGCTTCAGGTCACAGTGCTCTAAGTTCCTAACCACAAGAAGGGATTTACTACAGATGTCTACAAGAGCCTTCCCCAGACTCCAAAGCAACAGAGTCAACTCCTTACCTGGTGGGAATAAAGGAAGTTGGTGGCCAGCTGTTTCTAACAAGAGTGACTTTGAGTTCCCAGTATCCCTGAGTGAGCCTCTCCAACTGCCCTACAGAGGTCAGCACCCCAAAAAGTATAGTCTACATTCTTCTCCCACTATTTCCTATCCAAACTACTCTTCTTTTTTTTTCACCTTTTTTAAAATTTTTTATTTTTACAATTACAAGATATACAATTAAAAAGTTCATATTTGGGTTTTGGTCATACAGTGTTCCAGCACCCATCCCGCCACCAGTGCCCATCTCCCACCACCAACGTCCCGGTTCCCTCCCCCTCCCCCAGGCTCCTCCATGGCAGGTTCTTTATTTCTTTCCCTTTCTCTCTCTTTCTCTTTTCCTTCCCTTCCATATTATGGATTACAGAAAATAAATTAAAGGGTTGTCAAGTGTATCTTTTTTGCCTCTATTTAATGCTCAGTTCTAGGTTGGCATTAGTACCCTCGACAATTGTTAGCACACTGTTCCATTTTCTGTCTTACCTAGCCTCTGACTCCCACAAGTTTGTGATAATTTCCACCATTGACAAGACCTCCTGATATATGGTTCACTTGACCTTGGATATTGGTCTCATAATATATACATATATATTTATGTTATGCAAATAAATGCAGTCATTATGTATCTGTCTCTCTCTCCTTCTGGCTAATTTCTCTCAACATAATCTTCTCCATGTCTATCCATTTATAGACAAATTTTATAACTTCATTTTTCCTGACAGCTGCATAATATTCCATTGTGTAGATGTACCAAAGCTTCTTTATCCAGTCATCGATTTTCGGGCATTCTGGTTGCTTCCAGATTCTGGCTATTGTGAATAATGCTGGATGAACATAAAAGTAGGGATGGTGTTTCCACTGCGTATTTTTGGTTTCCCAGAGTAGATTTCCAGGAGTGGTATGGCTGGGTCAAATGGGAGTTCGATTTCTAGTCTTTGGAGGAATGTTCATATTGGTTTCCAGAAAGGCTGTACCAGCCGGCATTCCCACCAACAATGGATGAGTGTCCCCTTTTCCCCACATCCACGCCAGCACTTGTTGTTCTTGCTCTTTTGAATATGTGCCAGTCTCTGTGGTCAAACTACTCTTCTTATTCTTCCTCCATAACACAGATGACAGGACTGTACTGTCCTTCACACCTTCATTCATTCATTCATTCATTCATTCCACCAACACTGCACATGCACAGTGCCCTGGGGCAGGCACTGGAGGGGAGTGCCGTAACTAACGCAGTGCTCTCTTCTCCTCCAGCCTGCTTCTGGACACAGGTCCTGGGATTTACTGAAATGCAGTTGGGCAAGAACTAAGAACTGCATACCTTGAGTCACCATAATGGCAACTAAGTGCTAATGATTTCATTCTCTGTTCTGAGATGATTGATATATGCTTTTTATTTTCAATATGCTAAAAGGAAGTCTAGCTGTTGGGAACATGAAGAGGTGGCTTTCTCTGAAAATGAATGGCTTCCTTCCCCACTGAAGCACAGAAACATGACAGTATTGCTCCATTTTGAAAAGTGAGTACTCACCTTCATGAGCCCAAATGTGGCGCTGAAGGTCGGAGCCATTCTTCATGAAATAGAAATCACAATATGGGCATTTCATGGCTCTCTTTCCAATCAGCCCTTTCAGCTGAACCCTCCTCCCGAGAACCTCGGAAATGGTACTCATGGAGACCTCTAAAAGCAGGGAGATAATCAGAAGCAGTCAGAGAACACCAGAACTAATTAGATTTAAACAATTCCCATGATGCACTTGAACTCTCTGGTCAATCTTAGTAACACCAAGGTGGCAGATTGAGAGTAACATATAACAGGATTTTTACCCAAAAGGTTAAGCTAGAACCTAACCAAGTTTCAGGTATACATATCTGTTAACGTAAAATATGACTAATGGAGAAACAACATAACAAAGCAAGAAACAGAAAAAAGTAAGATGTAAAACTATCAACAAAAAAGTGAAACTTTTTTCCTAACAAATTGATTTTATCATTGAGGGAAAAAATACTGGACTCAGGTTATCCTGTAGAATATAAGAAACCTAAGTGGCATATTTGAAATGAAAATGTTTGGGTTTTCCTTAAAACAAATAAATTGTATGAAGAAATTCTATATCTATGAGGGAAATTTAAATAGCTATCATACTGGATGATAATAAGAAATTACTGTTAATTTTGTTTGTTTTAATGGTGTCACTATAGTTATATGGTGGGGGGAATATATTTTCAGTTGGAGATTCAGTATAAATTTTTTTAAATGGGAAACTTTCCTGAGTTTTGTTTCTATTTCTAAATACTCTAAAACTAAAGTTGAGGCGGTGGAGGGTGTCAATATGTGAAACAAGACTGGCAACAGTAGGTAACTGTTGAAGCCAAGTTATGGGTAAATGTCGATTCTTTATTTTGTATATATTTGCAAATTTCCATAGTGAAAAATAAAAATCTTTATGTCTACTCACGAACAAAACCTGGCTAGTAAGTGAGTATCAGCTGCTCACATTGGACCATGGATTTACACGGGACATGAGTTCACTTAGGAAGGCCACTGGTCAAAGGCTATAATATATAACAAGTAATAAACTACATGTTTCCAGACAGAGAAAGTATCAAGGTTTTATATATTTCCAGATAAAAAACAAGTATTTTAGTACTTTACTATTTCTTCACTTTTCTCTATTACCATTTAATTCCCAAACAATCATAAGTTAATACAAAAGAGAAAGAGGCAGAAAGATATTAACAAAAGGATTAGTGCACTAAGTTTAACCATTGCTCATGCATACAACACACAGTACTGAAGTCTGGATACTTGGTTCCTGCTAGATGTGGCTCTGGTTGTCTAGAGGCAAAGACTAAAGGTGGGGTCCAGTCCTAAGGATCTCATGAGGTGATAGAGAACACCAATGGGGAAGCGCTTTAAGACACAGGACGAGGAAGGGCCCTTCCCCAGATGGGGGGCTGAACAGAACTCCCCAAAGGTAGGACTCTGAGAAATAAACCTAAAAGATTAAACCAGAATTAACCAGGCTGAAAGACATCGTGCTTCAGGTAGTGTGAAAAGTGATGCAGCATGAATGCCCTGGTAGTTCACATGTTCCAACAGTGTGGGGTAGTAAGACGATCAAAGAGAACAGGCATTCCAACTCACTAAGATCCCTTCGCTCAGAGGGAAACCCACAGATCACTACCTGTCCCTATAAGCAGCCACTCTGACAATACAAGCTTCAGGAAGGGTTTGGGCACAGGTACCTGGGGAGTGGGGTTAGACATGCCCTGTCATCGACTCCGTAAAGTTTTTCCAAGCTGATATGAAATGGGAGAGAGTGTCAAAGGAGGTAGTCTGGAGGTGGAAGAAAACCTTGGAATATTAGGGAGAAAAGAGGACTCTGATGACGGGATTGGTGTTGAAACATTGCATGCCTAAAACTCAACTATGAAAAATTTTGCAAATCATGGTGCCTAAAAACATTTAGCTTAAAATAAAATAAAAGGGAGCCAAAGGGCAGAGAGATCATACAGAAGGTAAAGTAATTGCCTTATATGTGGCCCACCCACTTTCAATCTCTGGTACCATATATGGTCAATCCCATTACCACCAGGGGTCACTCCTAAGCATAGAGCGGGTGTAGCCCCAAAACAAACAATGGGATCACATATATAAAGATCATACTAAAAAACAGAATGAAGGAAAGAGCTATGTAGATATTCCCTTAAATGAGATGACTTTCCCTTGAATTTATTCATATTCATTTAATTTGTTATTATTTTGTTTTAGTATTGTTTATTTTAATTAATCCAGCTAATACATAATGCTATTTTATATTTTAAAAATATTTTATTATACCACCTTGACATATACAATCACAACGTTGTTCATGTTTGGAGGTTTCGGTCATACAGTGTTGCAGCACCCCGCCCTCCACTAGTGCCTATTTCCCGCCAACTATGTCCCCAATTCCCTCCCCTCCTATAGCCTGCCTCCATGGCAGATTCTTTTTTTTAGTAGTATTTTTATTTTTTATTTTTTAAATTTTTTATTATACCTCCGTGAGACATACAATTACAAAGGTGTTCATAATTGGTTCTTGGTAATACAGTATTCCAGCACCCATCCCTCCACCAGTGCCTCATTTCCACCACCAATGTACCCCACCCCTCCCGCCCACCCCCAGGCTGCCTCAAAAACAGGTACCCCTGTTTTCTCTCTTTCTCTCTCTGTCTCTCTCTCTCTGTCTCTGCATCTCTCTCCCTCTTCTTTTACACATTGTGGCTAGCCCTGCAGATATTTAGAGTTTATCACTTAAGTCTCTTTGTGTATATTCAATGGTGAGTTTTAATCTGCCTCCATGGTAGATTTTTTTTTTTTGCTTTTTGGGTCACACCGGCGGTGCTCAGGGGTTACTCCTGACTCTGCACTCAGGAATCACTCCTGGCAGTGCTCGGGGGACCATATGGGATGCCGGGGATCAAACCCATGCTGGCATGGGCCGGCCGCGCAAGGCAAATGCCCTATCTGCTGGGCTATCACTCCGCCCCCTGGCAGATTCTTTATCTCTTTTCTTTCTCCCTCCCTCTCTTTTCCTTCTCTTACATACATAATGCTATTCTAAAACAAGCAAAAATGTTTCAAAATTTATCACCCCACTCTAAAATGCATAGCCTTACCAGGATGGTTGGTCTTGATGTGTGACTTTATCAATCGATCTTCTGAAAAAGACTTTTCACACACTGGACAAGAATAACTCCTTTTGTCCTTAATAGAAAGAAAGATTAATAAATTTACTATTTCATTTTCACCTAGAGCTATAGAAAATTAACCACCTTCCTGACCACTACCATCATCATTACCAACAAGACCACCATAACCACTACCACTATCAGCAACATCATCATTACCACAATACCATCACCACCACCATCAGAACCATCATATCACTACAACCATCAAAGCTAGATATACATAACGTAATCAGCATTTGTTCAGACACAGTCCAGGAAGCTCAAAGTATGGAAATGGGGTCGATTCCATTTCAAAAAAAGGAAGGGCAGCGTTTAGAGACACGAGTCCTACAGAGATGGCTGGACCTGAAGATGGCAGGTTTCAGCCTCAAGATCTACCAATCCACCAAACAGAACAATACTCTTCCTCGCTCCAACAGCTGTTTTCCAGCACTGGATGTGAGACATGCATGGGGTCTCATAGAAGTTCTGTTATTGAGACTCGAGGCCACTTTCAAAGGGAAGTTATTAGCATACTCACATAGATTAGAAAACTGAAACCAAGAGTGTTGTCAGGAGTGAAGAGCAAAAGTTGGAACCTAAGTATCAAGGGTCCACCACAGGGCCCTTATTTGTGTTGACTCTGCACTGGCTTCTTCAACCTGGCTTGATATGGAGCTACATCATCAGTTAGAGAAGCATAAAGCTATAGCTTTTGCTCATCTACTTTTTCTCTCAGTGTTTACATTAGGGCTATTTCACATAACAATTATTTTCCAAAGTATGGATAACATGAGTTACACTTCCCCCTTCCCTCCCCCTAGTTCAAAGACTTAAGTCCTAAACTCTAATAATTCAGAACATGAATTTACTTGGAAACAGGGTCACTGCTATGCAGAGAGCATAAGGACATCATAAAGGTTCTAGTGCACCCAGAAAAAATAGGAAAAACATCATGTGAAGGTGCAGTCAGAGATCCAGTAATAGAGCTACAAGACAAGGAATACCAAAGATTGTCATCAAATAAGCAGAAGCTAGGCAGAAAGCAAGGCACTGGCTACCTCTCACAGACTCAGAATGAAAAGGAAGCAACCCTGCCTGCCAACACCTTGATCTTGGACTTCTCGCTCTAAGACTATGGAACATTCAGTATCTGCTGTTTAAGTCTCTTGGGTGTGGAACTTTATTATGGCAGACCTAGAAAATTCCTGTGATTGGTGAGCTGAGAATAGAAAAGGAGCAGCAGCTGCACTTACTGCTCTACAGGCACTATCAGTGGCTGCTGGCAGAGGGAGCCCCAAAATGTAGGACTGTGTGCGTGGGCTTTAGGGTCTCACCTCAAGTGTGGAAGATATATGGAAGACAATCAAATGAGATCTCAGACACCAGTGCGCATACAGAGAAACCCAGCACACCTTCAAACTAAGGTGGAATATACAAATTTTTCATGCTTATATCATATGGGGAATCAAAACTGTGGGATGCACTCCACATTGCATGCCCAAAAGAATAAAAATCAAAACCAAGAGTTGCAGCAGCTATAACAAGAAAATATTTTAGGCTTCTTGTGTACTAGAGAATGTTGACACAGTTAATCTCACCTGATTGAAGGAGGACTAACTGCCACCATTTGTTGAACATGTACTGTAAGTTCCCCACTGTGCCAAGAGCTTCTGATGTCTCAGCTAATGAACGCAATTTTTATGGCAACCCCAAAGGGTGAACTATTCATACCACTATTTAACAATAATATCAGCTCCCAGGTCTTACAAAAATCAATTCTATGCATCTAGTGGCCACCAAATGTAGCCATCAATGATAATAATAGCACCCTTACTGAGTACTTAATGCATATCATATAGAGCATAACACAGCCTACAAGGCATGTAAGAACCTACCCAAGATGACAACACCAAAGAAAGCAAACTAAATATGCAAAAAAGGGCATCTGCACCTCAGAATATTTTGTTCTTATAAGATAGTAGCAAAGAAGCTCATACTCTGTTGAGCCCCTGAGTTCAAATTTTATATTGCTTTTATTAGCTATGGTACTTTGAGCAAGTAACTTAACCTCTCAGTACCTCAGTTCCTTCATGTGCAAAAAGGTAAAGAAATCTCCAGTTTATACTGCCTCTAATATGTGGCAATACTGTGAAGAAAATGAAGGAGAATAAACACTTTAACTTAAAGAAAGCATAAAGTATACTGTGACTTTCTAGTCCAGCATGATGTAAGAAGCATGTAAGTCACCTATCCATCCTAACAACATGAAAAACTGAAGAAACTGAAAAAGCAAACAATATTCTTATACTAAAAATAGACATAAGGTACCAAGAAAAGCACTATACCCCAAATTAAAGACAGAGCCAGGTAAAATCAGAGAATGACAGATTACTGCAGCAAAATCCTCCATAAGGAGCCAAACTGGTATAGAAAAACCATAATCATAGCAGAGTGTGGACAACAATGAAAGTTAAAACTAACAGGGAGGACCTGCACATATAGCACAAGCTGGCTAGACCCTTTTGTTGTATGCAGTCAACCCTGGATCAATACCCAACACCACAAATTATCCCCCAAATCCAGCCAGTAGTGATCCCTGAGCAAGAGCCAGGGGTAAGCCCTGAGCACAGCCAAGTATACACCAAACACCAGTTAATAATAACAATAATGACAGGGAGATCCAAGTTATATGAAGAACTACCAAATTGTCTAATGACCTACCTGCAGGAGCCTAATCTTGCTCACATAATTAATAACAGACACCAAATAAAAGATCCTTCAATACCCAAAAGTCAATGGCTTTGCTATATACAAATAACGAAAGAGAAGAAAGGGATATTAAAAAAAACGATCCCATTCACAATTGTGCCACAGAAAATCAAATACTTAGGAATCAGCTTAACTAAGAGTGTTAAAAACAAAGAAGTCTACAAAATACTACTTCAATAAATGAAAGAGGAAACGAGGAAATGGAAACACATTCCCTGCTCAAAGATTGGGAGAATAAATATTGTCAAAATGGTAATACTCCCTACAGCTTTATACAGATTGAATGTGGTTCCTTTAGGATGCCCATAACCTTAAAGAAATTGACCAAACACTCCTGAAATCTGTATGGCTTAATAAACCCCCACAAATAGCTAAAGCAATCCTTGGGAAAAGAAGATGGGAGGTATCAACTTTCCCAACTTCAAACTCTACTACAAAGCAGTAGTAATTAAAACAGCATGATATTGGAGTAAAAACAGATCTGTGGACCTATGGAATAAAGCTGAATATCCTGACACACATCCTCAAATAAATAATCATTTAATCTTTGATAATGGAGCAAAAAAGCACAAAATGGAGCAAGGAAAGTCTCTTCAACAAGAGGTGCTGGAAAAAAATGGGCAGCTACAAGCAAAAAAAAATGAATTTGACCTCTGTCTAACACCATGTACAAAAATCAGATCAAAATGCATTAAAGATTTCAATATCAGACCTGAATCCATAAAAGTACAGCAAAGAAAATATAGGAAAAACCCTGCACGACACTGAAACTAAAGGCATCTTCAAAGATGAAACACCACTAGCAAAGTAATTGGAAGCAAAGATAAAATATGGGACTACATGAAACCAAAAAGCTTCTGCACCTCAAAAGAAACAGTGACCAAGACACAAAGACAGTTCACAGAATGGGAAAGAATATCGACCCAATACCCATCTGATAAGTGGTTAATATCCAAGATATATCAGGCACTGGTAGAACTTTACAAAAAGAAAACAGCCAACTCCATCAAAAAATGGGGATAAGAAATGAACAGAAAATTCAACAAGAAATTCAAATGACCAAAAGGCATATGAAAAAATGCTCAACATCATTAATTATCAGTGAGATGCAAATCAAAACGAGATATCATCTCACACCTCAGAGACTGGCACATATCCAAAAGAGCAAGAACAAGTGCTGGTATGGATTCGGGGAGAAAGGGACTCTCACCCATTGTTGATGTGGAATGTTGACTGGTACAGCCTTTTTGGAAAACAATATGGACGTTCCTCCAAATACTAGCTCAAATTTGAGCTTCCATTTGATCCAGCAACTTCCTGGGATATACCCTGAGAGGCCAAAAACACACAGAGAAAACACCAGCTACACTTCTATGTTCATAACAGCACTATTCACAATAGCCAGAATCTGGAAACAACCAGAGTGTCCAAGAACAGACGACTGGATAAAGCAACTGTGGTACACCTACACAATGGAAAACTACGCAACTGTTAGGAAAAAATGAAGTTATGAAATTTGCCTATAAATGGATAAACATGGAGAGGATCATGCTGAGTGAAATTAGCCAGAGGGAAAAGGACAGATATAGAATGGCTGTATTTATTTGATGGGATATAAAAAAATAGCATGATACCAATATCCAAGGTCAGGCAAAACATGGATCAGGAGGTTTTGTCAGTGGGTGAAACTCAAATGTGTGGGAGTCAGAGATTAGGTAAGACAGAGAAAGGAACAGTGTACTAATAATTATTGTAAATTATAATATCAGCCTAGAACTGAGCATTGAAAGTAGGCAAAAGGATATACATGATAACCTCTAAATGTATGTATTGCAAGCCACAATGTGTAAGAGATGGAGAGAGAAAGAGAAAGAAAGAGAGAGAAAGAGAGAGAAGAGGAAAAAGTACCTCCCATAGACACAGGCTGGGGGAGGGGAGGAATCAGGGGACTTTGGTGGTGGGAAATGGGCATAGGTGGAGGGATGGGTGCTGGAACACTGTATGACTGAAACACAAATATGAATATCTTTGTAACTGTATATCTCATGGTGGTATAATAAAATAGATAGATGGATAGATGGATGGATGGATGGATGGATGGATGGATGGATGGATGGATGGATGGATGGATGGATGGATGGATGGATGGATGGATGGATGGATGGATGGATGGATGGATGGATGGATGGATGGATGGATGGATGGACGGACGGATAGACAGACGGACAAAGAAATAAAATATCAAGAAGCCAGAACACCAAGGAACATAAATTCCAAAATAACTCATTTAAGCTACAGAAAGTCAGAGATAAAATGGAGGAACACAGAAGGGAAAAAAAAACACCTTTGTTCTCAATGAGCAAAGCTAAGAATTACAACCAACTGTGCAAAAGAATGGCATAAAATATGCAAAGCATGGAGAGAAAACCCACCAACTTAGAATTCTGTGCACTACAAAGTCATCTTAAATAAAGATCTTAGATGATCAAAAAAGGAGACAATTTGTCAATAGGTCAACTGGAAAAACATACTAAAGGAAGTTTAATTACCTATGTAATAGACAATTTCACAGGTCAGAAACTCATACTGTATAAAGTGTTGTGAGATATTTATGAGGAAAACTACAAAAGAAGAACAGCATATGTATAAAGCTATTCCATGTTCATGGATAGAAAGACACAAAATAATTAAGATATCAGATCTTCACAATATTTTTCTAGATTCATAGCAACCAAAATCAAAATTCTAGGAAGCTACTATTCAGATATTGATGAACTGATTGAAAAGTGTGTATAGAGAGGCAGAAGACTCAGAAAAAAATAGAGAGAACTGATACTACTCAACTTTAGGACTTGCCATAAAACTACACTGTGCTACCACAGTGTAAACCTCCCTAACCTTCTATATGATACACTGCAGATAATGTCACATGAATAGAACAGACAAATCGAAAAAATCAAATAGAAGAAATTCTAGAAAAAATACAGTCACTTAAACAGTCGAATGATCCTTGGCACAGGAGCAAAGGCTATAAAATAGAATAAAGATCTGCTCAATAGCAAGATGTTAGTAAAACTGAAGAATCATAGGCCAAAGAGAATATATAGCCTTTTCAATAATTAATTTTGAATTATTGAATCAGAAATGTAAAATGCATAAGTTGTAAAAATCTGAAATAACACAGGAAAAATATCTAGATAACCTTAAATATAATCACTTTTTGAAACAATACCAAAGGTGCTCCCAATAAAAAGAAATAATTGATTTCATTAAAATTCCCTACTCTGTGAAAGAACACTGTCAAGAAATGGAAAGAACAAGAAACAAAATAGAAGAAAATATTCACAAAATATGACAGCGTACCCTCATCCAAAACATACAAACAATTTGCACATCTCAACAATAAGAAAATACCCAACTAAAATATGAACCAAATACCTAAACAGACACTGCCATAAAAACTACAGGAATGACAATTAAGTCTATGAAAAGATACAACAGCATTGTCCATCAGGGAAATGCAATTAAAATAATGATATATACACACGTACAGTGAATGATACAAATCCAGAATACTGATAATACAAATGTTAGCAAGGTTGTAGAACAGTATATACACTCATTCATTGCTGATGGGAATACAAAATTTTGGAAGTTTTCATTTTTATTATTTTGTTTTGGGGGCCACACCCAGTGGTGCTCTGAACTTACTCCTTGATCTTTGTCAGAGATCACTCCTGAGGGAATTAGTGGACCACATGGGGTTCTGAGGAAATGACCCTTGGTCAGCTGCATGTAAGACAAGCACCCTACCTGCTGTACTATGTCTCTAACCCCAGAATACAGGTACTTTGGAAGATAAGTTGGCAATACCCCTATATAACTAAACAAATTCTTACTATATGATCACAACTGTGCTTCTCTTTACCTAAAGAGCTGAACTCATGGCCATGCAAAAAAACTCTACACAAATGGGGTCTGGGACATCGCTGAAGTGGGAAAGCACATGTTTTGCAAGTACAGGGCTCTGGTAACCTTCAGAGTACTACAGGGAAATCAGCTACACGTAAAAACAGCAATAACAAAAATCTTCACACAGACATTTTAGTGGCTTTATTCATAAATTCCCAAACTTAGAAATAGTCAAGATGTTCTGTTGAGTAGGGGGATGAATAGTGTTCCCCCCCTAATCCCACAAAAACAAAAAAAAAATCAAAGAAATGTAATTTGGTATTTAAATGTTGTGAGCTATTAAGTCATTAAAAAATGTGAAGGAAACTTAAAATCATATCATGAAATGAAAGACAATCTGAAAAGGCTACATATGATATGATGACGCAATGCGACATTCTAGAAAAGACGAAACTATAAAGATGATGAAGTATCCGTGTATCTGTGATGGCCACATGGTGGTGGGAAGAGAGGAATGACTAGGCTGAGCAAGGAGGAATTTCAGGGCAGTGAAAATACTCTAAATAATCGTTAAACATCTTTCCAAAGTTACACACTGTACACTAGCAAGAGTAAAATAGGAAGAGTGAGCACTAATATACACCATGGGCACCAGTGACAGCAAAAGGCTAGAGTCAGAGGGTCAGCTGAAAACAAAAGCATCATTGTCGTGAAACATGTGATTAAAGGGGAGTTTGGATTCAGTTGGGAAAAGGCAGTAATGGGAGAAACCTACCATTTCTGCTCAGATTTGCTGTGGACCAGAAACTGTTCTTTAAAATAAAGTTCATTGTATAAACATATGCATGAAGAAGTGCTTACAACAGAGGCTTGCCTACAGTGAGTGCTTACTGAAGTGCCAAGCTTTGAAGCAGTCCATGGTTTTAGTCCTAGATGACAGTCCTCTGGTGAGTGAATGTGCCCTGGAAATCTCCAAGAGGGGAGATCACTTCTGGAAGGATTTGGGGGAGCATATGAAGAGCCAGGGATTGAACTTGTGTTGGCCAGGCACAAGGCAAATGCCTACCCACTGTACATCTCTCTGGTCTGTCCTAAGTTTTTAAACCATCCAATGCCAAACCTCCTGAACCATAGCAAGCAAGGGTTCAAGGATTCTCAGTCCATTCCTATTTCCTCCTCTGCTCTTGACCCTTCTAAGTGACTTATCTTTCCCACAATCCACACCAGGGTTCTGTTCAGGCTGCATTGCGGAGGAGGTGTGTGACCAGCCCCAGTGCTTGCTCAGGATTCTCATCAATCAGAGCGCTAGGGGCTCAAAGGGCTCTGAAGGAGTTTAGGGTGATCTCCCCTGAGCCCTTGATATTTGATTTCTCTCTTTTCTTCTTTTAATCTCTCAGAGTCTGATAGCAATTTATCTTAGAGCTTATCCAGGCCTCTCATTTCTTGATGCCTTTGAAGACCGATAGATAGAAGGACAGAAGTGGCAGGAAAGAGGCTGGAAGAAGAGTGGACTCTAATGACTCATTTGTTTCTGTGTTTTTTTTTCTTCCTTCACAAAACTCAGTTCCACAGCGGAGACCAAAACTCAACAGGCGCAGCAAACTTAAAAAGAGCAGTGGTTAAAAGCGTTCTGGCAGAGGCTCAGTGAGAGATACACAGTGCAGAGCAGGTCAAAAGAGCCCAGCCCTCCAGTTTGTTTGTTCTAATGGAAATGCCCTTCAAAGGTTCTCAGGAGCCTTTGAAAGAATGTGGCGCCAGCAGGAGGCTCTCAGCTGGCTGTCGAGCTGCAGCATGGGAGCAGCAGCTTAGTTAGTCCCAGGTAGAGAACAGGATTCAGCCCCACTTCTGGGGGACCTGACCGTCTCTTTTAAAGCATATCAAATCAATAGCTCTTACACTTAGAAATTACACCTATAATGTATACACCTATTTCATTCTAAATTGAGGAAGATCGGATTACTCTCTGAAGAAATGTCTCAGGAACCAACAAGCCTTGTGTTAGGTTATCTGTAGTCCTCTGTAGACTCATTCATTCCTCAAATCTTCTAGAACCCTTTACATAAAGACAAAGGTGTGAGACACTGACCTTACCCATAAGGGCTAGTGAACTGGGCTAGAGAAAATGTAAAGGGGCAAAAGTATGTACCTTGCATGCAGCCAACCCTGGTTTGATCCCTGGAACCACATGGGGTCCTCTGAGTACCACCAGTAATGATCCCTGTGCACTGACCCAATAACATCCCCTGAGCACCACTGGGCCTGCCCACTGCTGGGAGATGCCCTATCATCCTCCCTCCAAAATCTGACAAGAAATGTCAACACAGTCACTGAAAGACAATGCACAGTGAGAGCAGAGAAGACAGGAAAGCAGACACTTAGATTGTGAATGTTTAGAAAAAGTTTGAAGAGTGACAAATGTTTCCTATGTGGGAATGACTGCATTTATTTGCATGACATAAATATATCAGGTGGTCTTACCAAAAGTGGAAATTACCACAAACGTGAGGGAGTCAGAGGTTAGGTAAGACAGAGAAGGGAACATGTGTGAATAAATGTCGAAAGGGCTGATACCAACATAGAACTGAGCATTAAATACAGGCAAAAAAAAATGCACATGATGGCTTCCAAGTGTATGTAGTGCAACCCACAATGTGTAGGAGAAGGAAGGGAGAGAGAGAGAGAGAGAAGGAAGATAAAGAACCTGCCATTTAGGCAGGCTATGGGATGGGGGGGGGGGGGAATTGGGGACATTGGTGGTGGGAAATGGGCACTGGTGGAGGGTGGGTGCTGAAACACGAAGTGACCAAAATCTCCAAACATTAGCAATGTTGTAATTGTATATCTCACGGTGGTATAATAAAATGTTTAATTAAAAAATATACTGAAAAAAAAATTTTTAAAAAAAAAATTTTTTTAAATTTTTTTAATAAAAAAATAAAGACTTTTTAGCATCTGAGGAAAAAAAATGCTTCCTATGTGGTACTGAAACTCAAGGGTCTTCCTTTCCCCTAAAAGCAGTCCTGTTTTAGCAGGCCATATCTCTCACTTCAGAACTAGTCTTGTTAGCATGAAGATGTTTTATGCAGAAGAAGCTCTATGGCACTGTGGCCAAACAGGATGACACAGAAACAAATTGAATAAAGTAAAAAAAAAAAAGAGCAATGGAAAAGGTCTGATCTGGGATATGGATTTAACTCCATTTGGGTTGAGGCTGAGAGATCTATTTAAAACTTCCTTAGCTTAATATTGCATAGGAATCTTTCCTGGGAAAAAAAGGGCTGAATTTAATGAGTCCTGTTCAGACTTTCACTCTCCCTGGGGCCAACCGATCTGGTTCACAGATAAAGAAACCAAGCTTCATGCTGAGTCCAGAACTCACATAGGTTGGAATACTGCCATCTCTCAAACCCAGCTTCCCCGGCTAAAGTCCTCAGCTGGACAAGACCTCCAAGATGAAAAATATTCACACTGTTTGGAAACTCATCTCCACCCTTAGAATGCAAGATGTATTCACTCCACACATACATTCAAGTGAATGTATGTGTGTACATACAACCATGTGTGAGTGTGTGTGAGAGTGTATGTGTGTCACACAGTTGACCTCTGAACAACATGGATTTGAACTGTGCATGTCCAATTAGGCAGATTTAAAATATATATGTACAATTTAGATATATATTCAAGGTTCCCACATTCAATGATGCAACCAACTTCAGATGGTTGAATTCACAGATGCAGAATCCCTGGGCACAAAAGGCTGACCCTAGGGGCTTGAGTATAGCACCCAACAGAGTGGGACGAACCCTGAAATCAGTCTTCTATAATTCTATCGGATGTCTATAACCAAGTTTCAGAAGGAGTCAAAGTAACATTATGATTTTTGCCTCTCACCCCCCCACCCACCCCCCCCTCCCAGTATCAGCAGTCAAACCCGGGACCTCACATATGCAAAGTACGAGCTCTACTACTGAGCTATATACCCCAGCATACATGTGATTTTTCAACTTGCTGGGGTCAGTGTTTCTTATTCCCACAATATCCAAAGGTAAACTGTTAAACTGTATATGTACATTTAGGGTTTCTAATCTAGAGATTAAAATGCATTAATGATTGCTTATAGCTCAGAGAGGGGCAAGCAAGTAATAATGGCTATTGGAGCACTTTTCCTTATTGTCAACATTTCCTTGGCAACTTTGACTTCATTACAGGAAAATGTTATAGGTGCAAAAGATAAATGTTGTCTAGGTGAAATTACTGGAAATCTGTTTCTTCAGTGATGCTATCTCACCGCGCTGGAATAAAGTACACCCAGTTCATGGAAAAAGGTCACTCCATATCCTAGTGTAAATATGAAAGCCCTCTCTTATTTGTGCTCTTCAGTCTGCCAGGAATTTCCTTCTTTCACTTTCCTGCTGTTAAATTCCAAGCATTAAGCTCCTCCAGGCAGCCCTCATTTACCAGGACCTGGTGCAGCTCAGGAGAGGGAGGTTACTCCCTCCTGCCATTACTGTCTACTTGTTTATAACCTCACAAAACAAAGAGCAGCTTGGAAGCAGGACTGGATTTTCCTCAACGTTAAAATCCCAATGGCAAGCACGTACGAAGGAAGCCTCCAGCCCGTGTCAGTGAGCTTCAGAAGCTACAGCTGCACGGTCACCTTTGAAAGTACCTTGAACGGAAGAACTGCAAATATCACCAAGGGAAAGATGGAAATTAAACTTTAACAAGTTCTAAGAAAATGTGAGCATTAATGAGAAGCAGGACAGCCTCTTTTTCTTATAAGGTCAACAGAGGCACTCTCCATTATCCTGTCAGCTGTTCTTCTGCAGCTCTTAACTTTTTTTTTTTTTTTTTTTTTGCTTTTTGGGTCACACCCGGCGATGCTCAGGGGGTTACTCCTGGCTCTTCACTCAGGAATTACTCCTAGCAGTGCTCAGCGGACCATATGGGATGCTGGGGATCGAACCCAGGTCAGCTCGCGCACAAGGCAACGCCCTACCCGCTCCAGCCCCAGCGCTTCACTTTTTCAGAGACAATGCACCAGCACAGTGCCTGCTTTCATGGGCTGAACTCCACCACCACCTTCCTCCAAATGACAGACAAGTGCCTAAGAGGCCTTCCATGAGCACATGGGCAATACTCATGACTGACAAGCCCAAAGCAGGCTTCGTGGACAGTGACCTAAGTGCAGCTCACAGATACGCATGGGAGCTAGAATCTCACTCTGTTCCTCATCAATAGTTTGGCCAAACAGTTTAGCAGCAGAAAGCTCCTAGCAACCTCCCCCACTGTTAGGGGATTAAGATAATTAAAAGTAAGACTGTAGGACCTATTCTCCTTTGTTGAAACCAAAGAGGTAAGATCTCAATGGAAGATCCATAACTATAGAGAGTTCAAAAGAGAAACTTCAAGATTGGGGCAGTAGAGCTGGTAGTGTACTCGCATTGTAAACGGCCAAGCCAGGTTCAATTATGGCAGTAATTGATCGAGCACCACCAGGAAGTGCAGAGCCAGGAGTAAGGTATGGACACTGCTGGGCACGGAAAATCCTCGGTGTTGATTTTTTATGCCAGAAAACTGGCATCATATCCAGCCTCTGCAGTCACCTTCCACGCGCTGTGGCCTAAAAAGGGATAAGACGGAAACACTGCCACCCCCACCCCCAGCCAGCTGCGCCTACTCTCAGCCTAAGGCCATCCCGGATCACTTTCCAGGGCCAGATTCTTGAGATAGATTGGAATTTGCAAAATAAACATCCATTCACTGGGTCACATCCCACGGCCCACAAAAAAGAGAAATTTGCTACTATATATATGAATAGCGTTACATTACTGTTTCTTAATTAAAGCACCTCGCAGACAAGGTCTCATGGAAGTTTACCACAAAGCACACAGTAGCATGACAAGAGCAACCGCCAACACCTCCCTGCATTCTCTCTGCGACACAAATGCTGCACCAAACACTTTCCAGGCATCAGCTAATTTCAGCTCTCAACAACTTCCAGTCGCAGCTACTATTATTATCGCTGCTATTAATCATCACTTAAGAAACAGTTGCTTAACTTCTACTTTGTAGGTCTTTCTCCAGTCTGTTTTCTCATCACTGAACAACTGGCATAGAGAGCCCAGTCTGGTCAACGTGATACTTTTTGTTGTTGTTGTTGCCATGTTATCGGAGATGCTCCCTGTGACAGCAACCCTGAGCCAGAGCCTCTGAGGGTGAAGGGACCTGTCTGGTGAGGGGGACCTCTTGGCTTCCTAGCTGGAAGCTCACGCCCTGGACTGATGGGCAGGAACCGCTACAGATGCATAAATGTGAGAAAACAATGAGCACCCAGGGGGATCGGGACTGCCACTCGGGCTTGCTACTTACCAGCTCTGTGTGAACTTTAAGATGTGCCTGCAGCTTATATTTATCTGGAGTCGAGTAGTCACAGCCGTCAGTGGGACACTTCAGCAAGATGTTACTGTGTTTCTGAATTACATGGCGTTTAAGGCAGTTTTTGGTGATGGAAGAATAATGACACTGGGAGCAATAATACAGATGTTCCCGGGTATGGGTGCGGACATGCATATCAAAATGCACTTGGTACCAAAAAAGTTTGCCTAAAAGAATATTTTCACATGAGAACAAGGAAGTTTTTTTATGCTGAATTTGATTTATTATTAGTAGTAGTAGTAGTAGTATTACTATTCTTTCATGACTACATTAATCTCCCTCTTGTGCTGGTCCAGGTCATCCTTTACACTTTCCACTACATTTCTGTCTGGAAGTTACTTTTCAAAGGTGGGAGGTGGCAACTCTTAAGGGTGCTACCATTTTTGCATGATGTTAGAGCTAGGAGAGGAGGAAACAAGTGTTTATTGAGGACGATTACCATGTCAAATACTATTATGCACATGCATAAATCAGAGTCTCTAAATTCTACTGACACCTACTCCTGCGCCAGCTCTCCAAGAGAGTCAGAGGCCATGCTTGCACTGTGAGCTGCAAAGTTCTATCCAGGGCCTCAGTCATAGATGGAAGCCCTCTCTGTCCTCTAGAACACGGCCACAGTCTATACCTCTACTTTAAACTTATCAGGGGTCACACAAGAAAGACTGTTCTTGGTTAATGTTCTGGCAGAGGCCTTTGGGATAAACCTCTGTGTTCATGCCTGACCAAAACCACCACAGGCAACTGTCCGGCCATCTTGGTGCCTTCACAAAGACTGCAAGTGCTAATGTGCAACACGGTGGCCACCTACTGCTGTCTACCAACGAGGAAAGATAGCTCATGTAGGAGATGCCCTGTGCATGAGACATGAGCTCAAATCAAATATGAGGGTGGGGATGGCAGGGGGCTGCTGGAATGAGCACTCCGACCAGCTGCACCCAGAGCTACTCCTCCTTACCACAGTATTCACACTCCAGGTCTCCGTACACCTTCCGGATCCTCTCGCACAAGCCAGTGTTCATTTGCCTCTTCTGTAAGCCGTCCAGGATCTTCATGAATGCGCTGACGCCAGGCCGGTGTTCGGCAGTTGTGGAGGTACAAGAGTCAGGCTGACTTGCGGCCACATCCCTATCACCAGCCGCTGGAAGCTCAGAGGCCTCATCCTGGTCCAGCCTGTGACAGCTACTGGGATCTGTGGCATCAGACAGGAGGACAGTCACTTTCTGCCCTTCCTGTGGAGGGCCCTCAGTATCCTGGGTCTCTGGATTGGCCCCCTCACTTTTGTCCTTGGACAGCAGGAGTGTGACTCGTCACCCGGGGCCTTGGTGGAGCTCCCTCCAATGGGGCCCAAGGTCCCCTCGGGAGCACTGTGAGCCTCCAGCACAAGGCGCACCGGTTTTCAACAGAAACTCATCTGAAACGACCACTGGAGAATGAAGAGCCGGGGAGGCCACTGTGGCGTCCAGGTCACAGTGTGGCAGAATGGCGCTTTCAACCTGGGGTGTGGCTAGGTGCCCAGGTGGGGCAGGCACGTCCACTGGGGCATCAGACTCCTTCTGTCCCTCCTCAGGTGGGGCGTCTGCAGGCTGGGCAGCCTCTTTGGGGGCAGTTACCCCTGGAACACAAATTCTTCTTCCGCCAGCTGCAGCTGGCTCCCAAGGCTTCCTGCTGGATATCCCGCCGGCTCCAAGAGGCAAAAGCTCTGGTTGATGGAGTTGGTGAAGACCAGGTGCTCCTGAGCTGTCCTGCAGCCTCCTTGATGTGAGTGCGCAGCCGGATGGAGCTGACAAACTTCTTGAGGCAGATGGCACAGACATACCGAAAGGGTGCTTCCCTGACATGCAGCTCCAAGGCCTGATACTTAGTGGCCCCGTGACCACAGAGCTCACAGGCGAAGGGCCACTTGTCACCGTGGACGAGCATATGGCGGTCCCGGTCCAGCTCATTCTTGAATTTGCGCTCACAAATGTGGCAGTCGAGAGCAGCTGCCTCTTGCCCTCCCTGGTCATCAGACACAACTCATCCAAGGCCTCCTGGACCTTCTTGTCCTGCGGGTCATGGGCATCGCGGATGTGCTTGATGAGGTTCTTGAGCGTCCGAGTACTTCTTCTTGCAGAAGCGGCAGTGCTGCTTGATCTTCTTGTGCACCCGCTCGATGTGCACCTTGAGGTGGCCTTTGCTCAGGCAGGTGAAAGAGCAGTAGTCGCAGGAGAACTTCCGCCCGTGTGCTTGCGCAGGTGCACGTTGAGATTGGCCTTGATGGCGCTGGCGTAGCTGCACTGGGAGCACTTGTATGGCTTTTCATTGGTGTGGATCCGCAGGTGGGCCTGCAGCGAGTGCTTGAACTTGAAGACCTTGTTGCAGTATTCACAGGTGAAGATCTTCAGCTGGGTGGGACCTAGCCTAGAAACAGACAACAGCACCATTTCATTTGAGGGACCTTCAGGAAACCAGTTTCCTCTTAAGAATCAAACACCAAAGGCTTGAGAAGTCAACTAAAAGGGACTGATGGATGGTTAATGCATTATCCGCCAATAAGCAGGACTGAAGGACCTGGCAAAAGATGGAAAAGTGTGTCCCCGCTCCATACGAGCCCCCAATGTAGGGGAGAGGAGAGGATGGGTGGGCAAGAATCGCCCCACAGTCTGTAAGTGTTGACAGGAACATAGGTAGGATGAAGAGACAGAGAGAGAAATCTAATCTGGATTAAGGTGGCTGGGAGAAACTGCTGAAGAGATGCCTGATTTGAAACTCACAAAGAAAAAGAAGAAAGCATGGAAAAGGGGAGTGACAAGGGATGTGCTGTTTACAATATGTCCAATAATGCATTAGAGCTGAGTTTCAGAGCTGACCTGGATGTACTCTGGAGTACGTCAGTCTGTCTGCTCTAGGAGACAAGCTACAAACTGCTTGGATTTGTTCAACAGCATGAATCCAGATTTGTGTTTCCATTCAACTAATGTTGGGAGTTGGCACACTCCCTTTCCTGCAAATTTCCGTGTGAGAGGCAGCTATTTGTGAATAGCACCATCTCTTTGTCTAAGTTCCTCTCAGGAAGAGTAAACTGACACTGGTAAGTTAGGAAAATGACACATTTTTATGAGCTGAGTTGTAACCTCTCTCCTGCTAAAGATCTATCTGACTATGTTCACAAGTATGCTGAAAGAGGGTGTGCATCTGGGACCCTGGCCAGCAGTGGGTAAAAGCTTTGGGGTGGGAGTGCGAGCTGTCTAGCTCTATGGTGCATTAGTAGAACACTCAGCACTGATTCACACCATAGTATCCGCTCCCACACTCCTCTCCATAATAGACCTGGCACTCGACTCTCCATCTTCCCTCATCTATCATGGTTAGTTTAGCGCTCACACTGCAATATAAAATTGTTCCCCAATTGTCATTTGCTAACTTGCACATCATTTACTAACAAATCATTGTCATTTGTTAACACTTATTAATGTGCTTCAGGTATCGTGTGAGATTTTGTATTTGGTTGTGATGTGAGATGCGATGGTTGGCAAATGCATGATCTGCCTCATGGATTCTTGAATATGGCAATAGTTGTCCTCATGAGATAGTAATCAGAAATAGTATTTGCTGATAATTACTAAGTACTTAGCATATACCAAACCACATGCTAAATTTTAATCCCAATTTTATTATTATAATGCCAATCTTACAGATCAAATAAAAACAAAACAGGAACTGGTGATAGCCAAGAGGCAAATGAGGTTTCCTTTCCTGCCAACAGTGCTCTTTCTAGAGAGTGCATCCAGCTCATCAACAAAGTGCCTCACTGAAGTCTCCAACTACTACTGTGCCACTGTTACTACCTTCATTCAGGATTATTAGCAGTTGTCTTAAATAGGGGGGGGGGAGCGCGCGGCCGCCGACCCCACCACCCCCCCAAAAGGGACCCCCGCCGGGACCCAAAAAAAAAATTCTGATGGTTCACTGTTAAGTGGATAAATATTTAGAAGTGTGAGTTCCTCATGATATGTGTGTGTTATATATACATATATATATATATAAAACTCTGTGTGTATAGAGAGTCAAAAAAAGTTAGAGTCAAAAAAGAGATTCAAAAAAGGTTCATATACATATATATGAAGTTACAAGTTATATATAATATGTACACATGTGTATATATTATATATGTTGATATATATGGATATATGAACCTTGTAACTGTTTTGACTTGAAGTCTATGTTGTGAATGCAAGTATGACCAACCAGACTTTGTCAAGGGAATTGTTTGCTTGAAATACTGTATTCCAGCTTTTGAATTAGTATTTGCCCTGACTGTTCAAATATGTCTCTAGCTTGCAGCAAAAAGTTGGGATTCAGCTTCCTAATCCATCTGGTCACTCTGAGTTTCTTTATTGGTGCGTTTAATTAGGTCACTGACATTGCGTGAAATTATTGATATGAAGGGGTTTTCTGCCATCATTCTGTAGAAGTTATATGTATTTGTGAAGTTTGCTTGGCTCAAAGAATCCCCTTCAATGCTTCTCGAAGCAAAGTTGGCTTCAAGGTTATGAAGATCCAGACCTCAGAAACACTGACAATCACTCGCTATTATTAAATGTTATCAAGCAGTACTCACGAGAGTCAGAACTCTGTACCTATAGAACTACTCAAATAGCTACGTATGGTCAACACAAACTGCCCTATATTTAAGATAAAAATATCTAAATCACTGTGATACATAGATAAAAGATGATACAATTCACAAGATGTAACTAAACTTGTCAAATATGAAAGTTGCTAGTATTCCTAATTTGTTAAATCTAATTTAATCTTTGGATCTTTTCAAATTGCAAAGATACCCAGAAGCAACACATTTAGATTTATGTAAACAATATGTGACAGTATTTTTTTTGCCTCTGATGCAAAATCAAAATGGGCTTAGAAGAAGCTTTTGTTCTGACTTTTTGGTTTGTTTTATAAGACAACCACATTAGTTAGGCCCTGATAGACTGTCTTCTGAGGGTAACAGAACAGATGAAGATACTAAACCTCCTACATCTGACTCTTTGGCCTAAGTCACCAATGTGATTATGAACCGAAGTACAGAGTGGCAATGCCTATAAGATTCCATGCTTTTCTCTGAATGCTATTTGTTGAAGGACACCCTCATCCAATTCCACTCTAGAAAACAATCAAACAGGAGCACAAACGGTCAGTCATTGGATCCTTCTGGGAATACCATATACAGTTGGGGCCCGGGCATACAGTACAGAGGGCAAAGTAACACTGGATCTGTTGTACTATCTCTCCAGCTCCCAGACTTGCAAAATTTTATGTGTAAGTCTGCCTTACAAGTTTGGGAGAACCTAACTGGTAGACATTAACTAAAGGTTTTTGTATATTTTACAAAGCCAAATCTTCATGCAAAAAAAATTTCATAAAATTTTCCAAATTTAACAACAACAAAAAAAAAAAAAAACAAAGAATGGGCCTGTGCACTGTGGCATGCAGTTTGGTGACCTTTAAGTTGGGGGCATTCTTATGCTTCTTGGGAATTCAACACTTAGGTGCTATGTTGAATAAACAAAACCTTGCCCACAGAGCAGTGACGAACTCGGGTGAGGAACTTGCTGAGTGCCCGGCAGCCTTGGCACGTGTCCTCCCACTCACCAGCACGGTGGTGCCTTCAGCCCTACAGCACTACCAGCACGGTGGTGCCTTCAGCCCTACAGCTCTATCAGCACGGTGGTGCCTTCAGCCCTACAGCTCTATCAGCACGGTGGTGCCTTCAGCCCTACAGCACTACCAGCATGGTGGTACCTTCAGCCCTACAGCACTACTCAGCTCGGTGGTGCCTTCAGCCCTACAGCACTCCCAACGGTGGTGCCGCCCGCCTCCTACTCCACGGGTGCCTTCAGCCTACAGCACTCCAGGGTGGTGCCTTCAGCCCTACAGCACTACCAGCATGGTGGTACCTTCAGCCCTACAGCACTACTCAGCTCGGTGGTGCCTTCAGCCCTACAGCACTCCCAGCACGGTGGTGCCTTCAGTCCTACAGCACTACCAGCACGGTGGTGCCTTCAGCCCTAAGCACTACTCAGCTCCATAACATTTAACTGTGAGCCTTAGCCCTACAGCACTCCCAGCCGGTGGTGCCTTCAGCCCTACAGCACTCCCAGCACGGTGGTGCCTTCAGCCCTACAGCACTACCAGCATGGTGGTACCTTCAGCCCTACAGCACTACTCAGCTCGGTGGTGCCTTCAGCCCTACAGCACTCCCAGCACGGTGGTGCCTTCAGCCCTACAGCACTACCAGCACGGTGGTGCCTTCAGCCCTACAGCACTACTCAGCTCGGTGGAGCCTTCAGCCCTACAGCACTCCCAGCACGGTGGTGCCTTCAGCCCTACAGCACTACCAGCACGGTGGTGCCTTCAGCCCTACACCCCCCCCCCCCCCAAACCTCGCCCACAGCTCTACCAGCACGGTGGTGCCTTCAGCCCTACAGCTCTACCAGCACGGTGGTGCCTTCAGCCCTACAGCACTCCCAGCACGGTGGTGCCTTCAGCCCTACAGCACTACCAGCACGGTGGTGCCTTCAGCCCTACAGCTCTTCCTCCCCCCCCCCCCCCTTCACCTTAGCTCTACCAGCACGGTGGTGCCTTCAGCCCTACAGCTCTATCAACGCGGTGGTGCCTTCAGCCCTACAGCACTCCAGCTGGTGCCTTCACCCTAAGCACTACAGCACGGTGGTGCCTTCAGCCCTACAGCACTACCAGCACGGTGGTGTCTTCAGCCCTACAGCTCTACCAGCACGGTGGTGCCTTCAGCCCTACAGCACTACCAGCACGGTGGTGCCTTCAGCCCTACAGCTCTACCAGCACCGTGGTGTCTTCAGCCCTACAGCTCTACCAGCACGGTGGTGCCTTCAGCCCTACAGCTCTATCAGCACGGTGGTGCCTTCAGCCCTACAGCACTACTCAGCTCGGTGGTGCCTTCAGCCCTACAGCACTACCAGCACGGTGTGCCTACACACAGCCCTAAGCCTACCAGCAAGGTGGTGCCTTCAGCCCTACAGCTCTACCAGCAAGGTGGTGCCTTCAGCCCTACAGCTCTACCAGCACGGTGGTGCCTTCAGCCCTACAGCTCTACCAGCACGGTGGTGCCTTCAGCCCTACAGCTCTACCAGCACGGTGGTGCCTTCAGCCCTACAGCACTACCAGCTCAGTGGTGCCTTCAGCCCTACAGCACTCCCAGCACGGTGGTGCCTTCAGCCCTACAGCACTCCCAGCACGGGTGGTGCCTTCAGCCCTACAGCTCTACCGCACGGTGGTGCCTTCAGCCCTATAGCTCTACCAGCACGGTGGTGCCTTCAGCCCTACAGCACTACCAGCACATGTGTTTATCAGCGCCATCCTATTGAGTGTGTATCACAGTGTGTTTTGGTGTCCAGACTTAACGTTTGTGCCCTCACCCTCTTCCTATCTCTGTAAATTAGTCTCAAATTTAAGTGGGCATCAGGACCACCTGGGGCGTCCCTAGCACAGCTACTGAACGGGCTGTCAGAGAAGGGGCCGGGTTGGGCCCTGGAGCGGCTGCAGGTGACGCAGAGGTGCCGGGAGGGGCTGGACTGTCGCAGACCCTCGGACCCTGGGCCTTCTCTCTTCTGACATTCCTGAGTGTTACTTTGGTGAGCTGGAGGCCTGGACAGCTCGTATAGGCTGTGAGGGCAACTCCCAGCTCGTGCGGGGGCCATTGTGCCCCTGTCCATAGCGCTTTCTCCTGAGACAGTGATGTCGCACCTGGGACCTGTTTGTTCTCTCTCCTCTCCCCTGCCCTGTGGTGCCGGGCACCCGGCCAGGCGCACACATGCTGGACTGTGTTCTTGGGTGCTGGAGCTATAACCCTGGTTTTGGTCTTTTTTTTTTCTTGGTAAATCATTTTGTTTGCAGCCACGCAGTTCATCAATAAATGCTGGACTTAGAGATGACTACAAGAGTATGCTACCTGCACGGCAGAGCCTGGCAAGCTACCCGTGTTGTATTTGATATGCCAAATACCAGTAACAATTATAGACCTCATCCCGAAATGGATTGAGGCTCTTTATGTTCCTGGAGCAAGCAGATGCCCTTGGGCTCTACTAGCATGAGACAGGACATATGGAGATGTTACTGGGGCCCGCTCAAGCAAATCGATGATGAACAGGAAGACAGAACAAAAATATTAATAATGTATGACACAACATGATTATAGCCCAGATCTATTGATAAATTATTATGTATTTTTACCTATAATAAGATTAGCATTTAGTAAACCTCTCACTGACAGACTTTTAAATACTATTAATTAGTTCCGGTCTTCAAGTGTTCAAATGAGCCTGAGGGTAAAGAAATCTTCAAATTTAATGCTATTATTATAGTTCAGTCAATGGAATGCATTTTTTTCACAATATCATCATCAAAGTCAGTTGCTCACATTTGCAAGAACAGAGCAGTGAGGCTTCAATTTCATCAAGCACCCCTCATGACATCAAGTTGTAACTAAGAATACAATATATTCCTGGAACATGCCATGTGTATTTATTTTTATTGTACCACTGTGAGATATACAATTACAAAGATGTTCATATTTGGGTTTCAGACATACAGTGTTCCAGCACCCATCCCTCCAGCAGTGCCCATTTCCCACCACCAATGTCCCCTGATCTCCTCTCTCCTCCCCCCAGCCTGCCTCTATGGCAGGTTATTTACCTCTCTCTCTCTCTCTCTCTCTCTCTCTCTCTCTCTCTCTCTCTCTGCCTTTCTCTCTCTCTTCTCTCTCTCTCTCTCCCTTCTCTTACACATTGCAGCTTGCAACACATACACTTAGAGGTTATCATGTATGTCCGTTTGCCTATATTCAATGCTCAGTTCTCGGCTGGTCTTATCATTTCCAACAATTATGAGTACACTGTCCCTTTCTCTGTCTTGCCTATTCACTGACTCCCACACACTTGTGGTTGAGTCCACCCACTGACAAGACCTCCTGATCCATGTTTTGCCTGGCCTTGGATAACGGTATCATGCTGTTTTTTTATATCCCACAAATAAATGCAGTCATTCTAATCTGCCCTTTTCCCCTGGCTAATTTCACTCAGCATGATCTTCTCCATATCCATTCATTTGCAGTAGTAATTAAAACGGCCTGGTATTTGAGTAAAAACAGACCTGTGGATCTACAGAATAGAGTTGAGTATCCTGATACCCAACCTCTAATACATGATCATGTAATCTATGATAAAGGAGCATAAGTACGAAATGGAGCAAGGAAAGCCTCTTCAACAAATGGTGCTGGGAAAACTGTGCAGCTATGTGTAAAAAATATGAACTTGGACATCTGTATTACACCATGCACAAAAGTCAGATCAAAATGGATTAAAGTTCTCACTATCAGACCTGACTCCATAAAAGTACATTGAAGAAAATATAGGAAAAACCGTCCACGACATTGAAGTTAAAGGCATCTTCAAAGACGAAACACCACTAACAAAGCAATTGGAAGTAAAGATAAACATATGAGAGTACATGAAACTAAAAAGCTTCTTTACTTCCAAAAAATGGAAACCAAGATACAAAGACAGTCCACAGAGTGGGAAAGAATATTCACCCAATACCCATCTGATAAGGGGTTAATATCCAGGATATATTAGGCACTGGTAGAACTTTGCAAAGAAGAGAACAGCCAACCCCATCAAAAAATGGGGAGAAGAAATGAACAGAAACTTCCAAAAAAGAAGAAATTCGAATGGCCAAATAGCATATGAAAAAATGCTCATAATCACTAATCATCAGAGAGATGAAAATCAAAACAACATGTCTGTTTGTTTTTTAATCATTTATCCACACTACTAGAGTCAAGACTTAGTGGTCAAACTTATGACTGGTGTAACGTACATAGGCATGGAGGTAAAATAACGTGTGTCAAATCGTAACAATGAAGATTTTTCATCTTCCTCCTATTCTCTCTCACCTCCAGAGTGACTGCCACATAATAGAGAAGTACAATCTGTTGTACTTGTTGACCTCAGAGAGCCCAACTCCACCGAGTCTCTCCAATGCTAAAGTCTATGGTCTATTCAAGAACACTTGAATAGTGTTTCCTGGGGCCAGAGCGATAGTCCATGAGGTAAGGCGTTTGATCCCCAACATCCCAAATGGTTCCCTGAGCACCGCCAGGAGTAATTACTGAGTACAGAGTCAGGATCAACCCCTGAGCATTGCCAGGTATGACCCAAAAATAAAAATACAAACAAACAACAAAAGAAGACCTATTCCCTTTCTTCCAGTCACAGAGGAAAAGTATCAGCAACATCAGCAACATGCTTTCCTAGACTATACTCTGAGTTGGAAAAACTGTTTCCAGAGCTCAGGTGATCAGTCTGTTCCTGCCCTGGAGTGAGTACACAGAGCTGTGAGAGGCAGAATGGAGTGATCTGGAAGACAAAGGCGGGCTGCTCCACTGCAGCAGCTAATCAGATTCTCAGGATTTGGAGCTTAATGTTTTTTTAATTTTAGGAACCAGGTTTACAATTCTGTTAACAATAGGGTTTCATGCATACAATGTTCCAAGACCACAGCCTAGAGCAGAGTCGTTAATGTTGGGTCAATCTTGAGGCACTCATTTCCCTTTTGAGACAGCAATTTCCATCCAGAAATTAATTCTACAGGAAGTCTTTAAGAATTATAGGAAAATGGAGGTAAAAAATCCTAAATTCAACATATTCCAGCAAACAGAAACTGACTACATAAATAGCCCAGCAGGTAGGGCGTTTGCCTTGCATGGCCGGCCTGTGCTGGCCCAGGTTCAATCCCCAGCATCCCATATGGTCGCCTGAGCACCGCCAGGAGTAATTCCTGAGTGCAGAGCCAGGAGAAACCCCTGAGCATTGCTGGGTGTGACCCAAAAAAGCAAAAAAAAGAAAAAGCAAACATAATTTTTTTAAACTACAATGAAAGAAAAATTTCGGAGGTATGTATGGAAAATTTTTAAAAATTGAAGACAGTGAGCTTAATAACTTGCATTAGAAAACAAATAAAATTAAAACAATATACATTGGTATACCACAAAAACCTATATCTATATACTTATAAGTATATATACTTATCTAAGTATATATACTTACATACTTGTATAAGTATATATACTTACATAATTGTATAAGTATATATACTTATATGATATATCTATATAGATATATCTATATAGGTATATTTTACTTATATAAATATATACTTATAAAAGTATACATACTTATATAGATATATAGATATAGATATATGCACTTATATCTATATATGTATATCTATAACTATATATCTATATAATTATATATACTTATATTTATTCTAAGTATATAAGTATAAATCTATATAAGTATACATATACCTATGTAGATATACCTATACTCAGTATAAGTATATAAGTATATAAGTATATAAGTATACTTAGTATAAGGAATAAGTATATATATTTATAAGTACATATAAGTATATATACTTGTATCTATAAGTTTGCAGATATAGATAAAGATTTTAGTGATATACCAATGTATATTATTTTATTTGTATATAAGTATATATTATATATAAATATATATCTATATAGATATATCTATCTATATACTTATAGAATATATACTTCTATAGACATATCTATAAACATACATATAGAAAAATATGAACAAACTTCTAATACCAGTTACAGAATGAATTAAGGTTATATCCATATATTGATATAGGTACATATATTTATATAGATATATCTATATACTTATAATGTAAGTATATCTTCTTTTAGATATATAGATGTAATATGAACAAACTTGCAATACCAGTTAGAGAATGAACTATGTGTTCCTTTAATTCTCCATCCTATGAGATATTTGAACTTCCTATAGATGACTGTATTGCTTTTAAAAGTGTATAAATAGGGAATAAAATGAAGATTATTTTAAATTATATATACAGCTATAAAAATAAGCAAATTACCTAATGAGACATTGTTTAAGCTTCTCTTTATTAAGATTAAACATATGCTTGTTTAAGCTAAGTAAAATATAACACCTTCATACTCAAGTCTAAAAACAAACTATCTGTCAAGCACTTGTCACAAAAACAGCTGGGCTCACCTATTGCAGTATAGTATTTCCCAGGCCTCTTCATCTTGCCTGGAGTTGCCTCCCTGCGGGCCACTTTGTAGACAGGGGCGGAAAGCAGTTTGATATGTAGCAGTATATCTTACCATGTATTCTATGTTGGCTGGTATAAATATTTTCTCTCATGCTGCCACAATCATCGTAGGACTAGATAGATCTTACCAGTAAATTTATCTGGCCACGGTGGATCTCTAAATAATTAGACCAGAGAGAAATGCTGTTTGCCTTCAAGCAAGCAGACGTGTCTCTCTAATAAGTCTTAAGGCTAATATACAAAACAACTATGAAGTAAAGATGAGAATCTTGTGAAGGCTTGGAGAAATATACACCTGGCTGTAGAATAGCAATAGAGATATATGCCTTTGTATTCTGAGATACAGTTCATCTCAGATGCCCTTCCCCCATCTACCAAGGACTTGCAGCCTTGGCTGGGCAACATTAACATTTCAATGGGACTAAGTGAGGTCCTGGGAGAAGTTACCTTAGGGAATTGAACCTAACTACTTCCTGTTGGTGTGGGTTGTCTGTTATAAAAGCTGTAGCCTTTCTGCCATTTGGCCCCTTTTGCCTTTTGCCTTTTTACCTTCTCCCTCTGCTCTCCTCCTCTCCCTTCTCTTCCCTGTTGGACCTTAACACGTGGTGGCGGCCATCTTGGCCTAGGATTCTAAACCTACATGTGGCCAGGGCCCAGCCAGGAACCTAAACTCTGAGGTCTTCCTATTGCTGATTTGTATGCCATGATAAGTGTGAGTAAAGCCTTCTGAAAATTTGCTGGATTCTCACATTTTTCTCCATCCTCTGGTGCCAGTTCCCCTGGGGCAGAAGGGAAATCCCTGACTGTGCACCTAGATTTTCTCGGGGCACCCAGCATACTCAACACACAGCCACCCTTACTAAGTCAGGAAAGTTGAGCTTGATTCTGAGGTTAAATCAAGATGACGATACCCTTTACAAACAAAAGATAAAGAGGGTCCTGATAGGAGAGCAGACGTGCAGACCCTCTTCCCTTCAGTGGTGGGCAGAGTAGTGACCTCTGCCTGAATTCACCCAGACTACTGAAATAGATGCTTCACCTGCTGGACTTCATGGGCTGCTCATACGGAGTCTGCTGTATGGCATACTCCTGGTATCCTCTTCGAGGTGCCACATCACCCGTGGTGGTCTCGGGGGTTTGCTGCTCCTGTTTCTGGGGGTCCAGCCTCCACAGGCACAATCTTGGTAGCACCTGAAGGAGAGGCAGACAGAATATACAATGCATTAACAAAGTGCTTAAGGATCCCTGAATCTTTCCCTGTGCAGGAGGCATGCCTGAAAAGTCTACTTTGCTATGGTAAAACAGGCCTTCTTCAACTACTTCCACTCATGACTCTTTTCATTCAAGTAATACAATGTGGACAAGAACTGCCAGAAGCCCCCGAAATCATTACACAGGTGGTTTTAAGTTAAACATTTTGACTAGGGACATAGCTCCACAGCAGAGTTCTTTTTTTTCTTTTCTTTTTTTTGCTTTTTTGGGTCACACCGGCGATGCTCAGAGGTTACTCCTGGCTCTGCACTCAGGAATTACTCCTGGCGGTGCTCAGGGGACCATATGGGATGCCAGGGATCGAACCCAGGCTGGCACAGGCCAGCCACGTGCAAGGCAAAAGCCCCTACCCGCTGGGCTATCGCCCCAGCCCCACACAGCAGAGTTCTTTAGTTGCATGTGTAGGGTCCTGGGTTCAAGGTCTAGTACTGAAATAAACCCTGCCAATGTCTATTTTTTAAAAATTTGGGGGTAACAAATGGATGTGCTCAGTACTTACTCCTGGCTCTATGCTCAGGGATCACATCTGGCAGGGCTTGGAGGACCATATAGGGTGCTGGAGATCAAGCCTGCATCGGCTATGTGCCAGGCAAACACCCTATCCACTGTACTACTGTCCAGCCGCCAAATCCTGACAATTTCATTTAAAAATATTGCTGGGATTTTCTGAGTCCTGATGGTGGTTAGAGGCTACTTATTGCATGTTGCTCATGAAGTAGCTATCTGTGGTGCTAGAGGGCCATACAATGCTGGAAATCAAAAAAACATGAACGTACACCTCCTTCTAACGCCATGCACAAAAGTCAGATCAAAATGGATTATAGATCTCAACATCAGACATGAATCTATAAGGTACATCGAAGAAAACATAGGAAAAATGCTCTACGACATTGAAACTAAAAGTATCATTAAAGATGACACACCACTGACCAAGCAAATGGAAGCAAAGATAAACAAATGGGATTATATAAAATTGAAAAGTTTCTGCACCTCAAAAGAAATGGTGACCAAGATACAAAGACATTTCACAGAATGGGAAAGGATATTCACCCAATACCCATCTGACAAGGGGTTAATATCCAGGATATATCAGGCACTGGTAGCACTTCACAAGAAAAAAACAGCCAACCCCATCAAAAAAATGGTGAGAAGAAATGAACAGAAGCTTCCAAAAAAGAAGAAATTCAAATGGCCAAAAGGCATATGAAAAAGTGCTCTTCATCTTTGATCATCAGGGAGATGCAAATCAAAACAACAATGAGGTACCATCTCACACCACAGAGACTGGCACACATCCACAACAGCAAGAACAACCGGTGCTGGCATGGATGTGGGGAAAAAAGGGACTCTGATCCACTGTTGGTGGGAGTGCCAACTGGTCCAGCCCTTTTGGAAAACAACATGGACATTCCTCTGAAAACTAGATATTGAGCTCCCATTTGATCCAGCAATAGCATTCCTGGGAATATACCGAGACATTGAAAAACACATATCAGAAACACTATCTGTACTTCTTTATTCACCTCTGCGCTATTCACAATAGCTAGAATCTGGAAACAACCTAAATGCCCGAGAACAGAGGACTGGCTAAAGAAACTGTGGTACATCTACACTACTGAATACTATGCAGCTGTCAGAAAACAAGAAATTATGAAATTTACCTGCAAATGGATGGACATGGAGACTATCATGCTGACTGAAATTAGTCAGAAGGAAAAGAACAGATATAGAATGACTGCATTCATTAATAGGATATAAATAGATACCAGTGTTTTACTAAGTGTGGGAAATGGTAATGGCAAAGTAAAACTCACCATTGAATATACACAAAGAGACTTAAGTGATAAACTCTAAATATCTGCAGGGCTAGCCACAATGTGTAAAAAGAAGAGGGAGAGAGATGACAGAGAGAGAAAGAGAGGATACTGGGGTACCTGCTATTGAGGCAGCCTAGGGGTGGGTGGGAGGGGGTGGGGGTGCATTGGTGGTGGAAATGGGGCACTGGTGGAGAGATGGGTTCTGGAATACTGTATTACCAAGAACCAATTATGAATGCCTTTGTAATTGTATGTCTCATGGTGGTATAATAAAATTTTTTTAAAAAATAAGCCTCCTGCATGCAAAGCAAACACATGAGTCCTTTTCAGTTATCTCCTCTGCCCCTCAAATTAAGTTTAGGTCACTGTGCATTTCAAACCTTTTACCGGTGCTAGATTTTTCACATTCAGCTACAGCAGCACAAATGGGGTCATGAGACCCACAGTTAACTCTGCATGTGTGTTTTGGTAGAAAAGGGCAAGTTTTGTATCAACAGATAAAAATATTCTTCTGAGGAACATTTTCACTTATCTATTTTTTAAAAACATAAATGGGGCGAGAGCGATGATACAGCGGGTAGGGCATTTGCCTTGCACATGGCTGACCTGGGTTCGATCCCCAACATCCCATATGGTCCCCTGAGTACCTCCAGGAGTAATTTCTGAGTTCAGAGTCAGGAGTAACCCCTAAGCATCGCTGGGTGTGACCCAAAAAGCAAATATAAAAAAATATATATATATATATAATTATATAATTATAACCAGTAACAATTAAAAAATATATATATATATATATATATATACATATATATATATATATTCAGGAGTCACTGTCCATATCTATATATCTATATATCTATATATGGACAGTGACTCCTTATATATATAAAACTCCATATGTATACACAAACACATATATATGTATATATACATACACACACACACACACACACACACACACACACACACACACACACACATATATATGGATCCCACGGATGTCAAAAGATCATATGGCAGCCCACCTACAAGATGGTCAGACTTCTTCGTCAAGACCCTGAATGAACCGTTTGAGGCTCTTTGTATTCCTGAAGTGACCAGATGCCATTGGGCTACACTGGCACGTGATAAGGTCAAATGGAAATATTACTGGCACCCACTCGAGCAAATCGATGAATAACGGGATATCAAGTGATCAAGTGATATATATACAAGTATATATACATATATACATATATGTATATATACATATATATATGTATATATACATATATACATATATATGGGCAGAGACTCTCAGACATGGGGCAGAGCTGCTACTTGCTCTACCTGTGCCCAGCCACTCATGAGGCACCCAGGAGGCATGGCCAGTTCTAGCCCTGGCCTGCCACCCCAGCAGAGCCTCACAACAAGCCAGACGACCCCCCCCAGACTCCATGGGGGCTGCCGTTTTCCACATCCGGACTTCTTTCTCATCACAATTCCACCCAGCAGACCAGACTATCACAGCCTGGACCATCGACACCCACCCTGCAGCAGTTTTTTTTCAATCCAGCTCAGGTATGCTGAACCAGGGACTCTCAGACATGGGGCAGAGCTGCTACTTGCTCTCCCTATGCCCAGCCGCTCATGAGGCATCTGGAAGACATGGCGGGTTCTAGCCATGTCCTGCCACCCCAGCAGAGCCTCACAACAAGGGGCCGCCATTTTCCACATCCCGACTTCTTTCTCGTCACAACTCCACCCAGCAGACCAGACTATCACAGCCTGGCTCGCTCGGCCGCTAGTGGCCACGCGGTTCATCAATAATTGCTTTATTTAGAGGTGACTACAAGAGTATGCTACCCGCACGGCAAGCCTGGCAAGCTGCTCGTGTCATATTTGATATGCCAATTACCAGTAACATTAATATTAGGTCATTCCCATGACCTAATATAATAGTTTGAGGCTCTTTATGTTCCTGGAGCAAGCGGATGCCTTTGGGTTCTACTAGCATGAGACAGGACATATGGAGATATTACTGGTGCCCGCTCTAGCAAATAGATGATCAACGGGAAGATAATGATAGTGACATATATATGGGGCAGTTGGGGAGTCACAGTACAGTGGATACGGCATTTGCTTTGCATGTGGCTGACCCAGGTCCCTATCCCTAGCACCCCATACAGTTCCCGAGCCTGCCAAGAGTGACCCATGAACACAGAGCCAGGAGTAAGCCCTGAGCACCACCAGGTGCCAAACAAACACAAATATGCAGGGCGGGGGTCATAAGAATGTGGTAGAATGCCTATCTGCAGGCATAAGGTTGCACACATTGTTGAATGGGATCCCAGTGACACTGCTATTGTGAGCCCCCTCACTTCAACAAGTGTTTGATCTCATCAGGTACACTAAAACCAGGGATACAAGGCCCATTATGCTGGAAACTGCAACAAGGACAGCAAAAAAGAGAAGGGAAGGAGAAATATACCTGTATAAATGTGAGAGAAATAGAAACAAAGAAAAAGGATAAAAGGGAAGGAGGGAGAGAGTGAGGGAAGGAGGAAGGAAACTTGAAAGATTTTATACTGAAGCATGTTTTAAACTTTTAAGTAAATATGAAACTACATCAAGACTGAATTGAATAGAAAAATTAATAGTAAGCAAGAAATTAAGTGGACTGGGTTCATTCCCGACACTGCCTTATATCTTCAGTTTATACCCTAAAATAAAAAATAAAGATTGGAGGCAAAAACTCAGTTCATCTGCACCTGTGCCAACTCTATGAGGTAAAGCCATCAAAATCTTTTACAACAGTAGATATCTTATGTGGACATGTATGTATATGTATGGGAATAAGCACATATATGTATAAAGTGCATTAAAGAAATGGCACCTATATACCCCTTGTTTCTGGAATAGCAAAAGACATTAACCTTTACCCCTAATTACAGAAATCTCAAAATAAATTTAAAGAAATTACTGTTATGGAGTTTTTTTCTAGACATGACTGAGAATGTGAATCTCTCCCAGTCTATTCATTTCCCAGAACCATGCTTTTTTGAATTAAGGTAGAACAGACAAATTGGTTTTCCAGAAAGTTCTTCAGGTATATAATTGTATATGCTATTCTCTACTGATCATAATACTTAGCACTGAAGTATAACATAGCATTTATTTTTTATTTTAAATAATGAGTAACTGTGCTTGAAATCTTAAGTTAGGTTATCTACTTTATTTAACAATAATCATCCCCCAAAACTGATTATATGTTGAAATCTACTATCATAAACTTCTTTTTTTGTCTAAAGTTTAAAGTGTCCCTTCCTGGATTATTTTTTGGTGAAGAGGGGTGTGGTACTGCTGAAAGAGTCACACCTGATACCTGATGGTAGGGATGGCGGGAGGGGGAGGGGGAGGATTTAGAAATATCCCCCAATGAGCTGCAAGGGATCAAATTCAGGGCTTCACACATGCCTTGCGGCTCTAACCCTGGAGCCACATCCCTAGACCCAAGATATCTTTCTTTAAAAATGATGAACGATAACTTAAAAAAAAAAAAAAGATGGATTCAGGGAGATAGTACAGATACTACAGAGGGTTGGGTGTTTGCCTCGCATGCAGTCAGCCAGGTTTGATCCCTGGCATCCTATATGGTCCCATGAGCACTGGCAGGACTGATTCCTGAGTGCAGAGCCAAGGGCAAGCCCTGAGCACGCCCAGGCATGGTCCCAAAAAACCAAGCAAACAAGTGTAATATACCCTTGAGCTATTTTATATGGATAGAACCCAAGATGGAAATTTCCAGTATTTATATAATATTCAATGAACCCCATTAAAGATGCAAAGAAGTTGGACACCAGGAATCCAACAAGAGAATGGGTTCTAGAGAGGCAGCCATGTCAGTCCTACCCTCAGAACAACCAGGGTGGGGGGGGCGGAAGAAAGAATGTCCAGGAAAGGTCAGGTGAAGGGTTCAGAGAAACAATACCACCCTTTAGGCCCTATTTCCCTTAATGGCTGTCAGAACATTACCAGGCTCTGAGTGCAGAAAAAGAGGCCTTCACCATTGTGTGCATGCTGCCAGCAATTCCCAAAGCTCAGAAAAGTCATAGCACCTTCCCATATGACTGGACAATCACATGCAGAGGACAACAGTGCCCATGAGTGAGCAAGCCCTTGTGCTCTTGGGCTCTAAGCTGCCCCTGGCACACACAGACCCACCCCACGATTCCTGTTTGTCATCCCCTACTGTTATGGTCACCTGGAATGGCTTCATGTGCAGTTAAAACCACACTTATAATGGGCTTCTTTGCCCCAGAAGACGGTCCAGTCTCTTTTCCCGAGGACATCTTCTGAGCTTTCTCTGTTTTCTGTGTCCGTGGTCTCTTTGGGGCCTTTTCTCGATCATCTTCTTTATACTTTTTTTCCAGTTCAAGGTCAGATTCATTACCTAAGGAAAAATAAGAAGATGACACTGTTACAGCAATAACAGATCATAACACTTTTACAGGTATTTAAGGACAAATCTAATGCATATGTGATAAATATATTGCTCCATGCATATGTGATAAATATATTGCTCCACAATGCTATGCTGGCTGTTCTCAGTTGAGGCACCATCTTTGGCACATCAGTCTTCCGTTGAATTCAATCAGTACCCACCGCACTGCTACCACCAGCTACCACTGACACACTGGTAGCACATACTGCTGACGTCGCCACAGCCCTTTGCCTTATTTACAAAAAAAGCCTAGTAAACACGAGTCTTAAACAAACAACATTGTGGAGAAGATATGGTTGCCAAGAGTGATGTTTAAAAAAAAACACTTTCTCATTCAGTCTATACTTATTAGCTTTCTTCTACATGCCAGGAAAGGTGGGTATGAAACCGATAAGGCCACTGACAGAACAACAGCTCACTTCACGGCTCAACTTGGCATTAGCACGAGGAGTAAGAAAAAATTTCAATATCAAAGTAAAAAATAATAAACTTTTTAAAAAAATCAAAGAGGCTGGAGAGATGGTCCCTAGAAAAGGAGCCAACCCTAGTTTGGTACCTTGAACTATATATGGTCCCCTAAGCACAGAGCAAGAAGTAAACAACAAGTACTTCTGGGTGCACCCCAAACTCTTAATAAATAAAAATGAAGAATAAAGGAAGTAGCAACCTCATGAATGCATGTTATTCAAAATTTCTAGGAGAGAAGGAAATAAAGGAAAGAAAATACATGAATTACCTATTTCTTAGAGTCACAGCCACAAAACTTTAAATAACTGGAACAAATCATTTTTCAGAATGTGAGAACAAGCAGAGTAATCCCACATGGTCCTTCAACAGAGGTAAGTACTGGTGGATAACAGTTGTAAACCAGGCATGGGTGAGCTGATGGTAGGTCACTGGAAAGTGCTTAAATCCTTAAAGAGAGGTGAAATAAGGCAGGAGATGAAAAAAGAAAGAGAGAGAAAGAGAGAGAAAGAGAGAAAGAGAGAGAGAGAGAGAGGACTGAGGCAACTCAATAAACCTGTGTTTTGTAAAAACTCCCCTTCTAACTTTAGCCTGACCAACACATAAAGGTACCCAGAGGCTTGGAGGAAAAGGATCAACGGGGAAGTACTCCTAGGAACATATGCTGGCTAAAGAAATACTTTCTCAAAAGGAGGCTAAGAAAAAAACTTGGCTAACAGCAAATGGATACAAACAAAAAATTTCTCTCTTTTTTAAAGATTTATTAAAAATAGTCTTAGGGCCTAATACTCATAATCCAAGGTGCTCAGGAACATTTTGAGCTCACAGAAATAAGTCTTTTTTTTTTAATTTATTATTTTCCCCCCATTTTACACCATTTAACATACAAAGATGCTCATGTGGAGTTTTGGATCTATAGTGTTCCAACACCCATCCCTCCCACCCAAACCCATCTACCATCACCAATGTCCCTACCTCCCTCCCCTCCCGCACCTCAACACTTGAATTCTGTATGTCATTTCTTTCGTCTTTATATCTCCTTCCCGATAAACTTTCCTGCTCTGTAATACAGTGCATTAAAAGACATTACTGTTTCACTATATGACCGCCCTTGCACGTAATCTGGCTTGAACTGGTCTTGCTCTGTGTCTGGTCGGAGCATTCCCGTCTCGCGTGTGGCTGTGTGGGCGGTTTCATCCGGTCTTCGGACCCCCGAGGCGTGGCCACACCCAAACCCACTGCCCCCTCGGGATCCCACGTCACTGCGGCGAGCCGGCTCCAGTCTCCCAGCCGCGCAGCTCATATGGTTCCGGGCGGCCCTGGGCGGGTCCACCAGACTCGACAAATGGAGGGGTGGCTTAACCCTGACTCCATCTGGCGAATCCCAGTGATCCCGCTGGGAGCCGCCCCTGGCTCGACTGGTCTTGCTCTGTTTCTGGTCGTGGCAGTTTCCACCCGGACAGCGAAGATGGTGCTAGTGCGATGGGCGGTTCATCCGTGCTCTGGACCCCCAGAGGCGATGGGCCAACACCCAAAACCGATCTGCCCTCCCGGGATCCCATCATCAGCTGGGCTCGGCGCAACCGGCCCAGTCTCCCCCGCTCGCAGCTCTGCATACTGGTTCCCCAGAAATAAGTCTTACAGGTATTTTTTTATTGATTACCAAAGTTCCTTAGTCAAATAATTAATGCCATCACTGAACATGTTATCATCAAATTGCAAAGAAACCTTAGTAGATGAGATTGTGAATCTGACAGATTTGTGTGCCTTTTCCATGACCAGGGGGTGAAGTCAGAAACCATTACACATACTAAACCCTTAAAAATCATGATGACTGGGTCAGAGAGAGCACAAAGGCTTGTAGCACATGCTCTGCATTAAACCCATGAGGCTGAGGTTAATCCCCAGCACCATACAGGGTCACACGGGACCACAAGTGACCTCAAGCAACAAGCAGGGAGTAGCCCATAAGCACCACTTCTAAAACAGGACTCCAAAAATGGATCTCTGAAGTTGCTGACACCTATGGTCTATACAGTGTTTGATTTACACCATGACAGAGGAAAGCACACATTATTTCATTTTGGAGTGTCTATAATAAAAACAACTTCAAAAATCTGAAAGTTGCCTGAGTCACAGAAGATCTTTCTGTCACATGCATACTGAGTGATATGCATAAACAAACAGAATATATTGGATAGAGAGGTTGAAACATCTACCATATCCTGGGATTGTGTGTGTGTGTGTGTGTGTGTGTGTGTGTGTGTGCGCCTGTACTTTAAAATAATGTTCACTTTACTAAACAATTCACCAGGGAATGTAATTCAATATATGGGATACAGCAGAACAGATATGATTACACAAACATAATTAGAATTTTCTCCACACTGAGCCCAGGTTACTAGCAGATTACCAGCAAACCAACAACATAAAGAATATATACTATAAAGAATATAGCACATTTCTCCACACACAACATCAGAGAGATTCTAAGTAGACTGCTTGATACATTGTACATTAAAAATATCGTCATACATGAAATGCAGAACTGGACGTGTGGGCAGACAGGGTAAGAATCTCATCTCCCGACCTCGTTAACACTCCTAGCCCTGCTCCTGCCTCAACCCAGTCTACCCATAGCTAACGCCACGCTTCCTCGGGACAATGCCTTCTCGCCCCAGGAGCCAAATGCTCTTCCAGCCACACTAGCAGCCGGGGCTGCTAGACCTTGATTTAGCCAACAGGAAAAAGGGGATGACTGAGAATGATTTTCCTAAGAATGAAAATAAGTGTTCCTCTTCTTCAGCTGGGCATTTCCCAGGTCTACTGTGGAACCGTGACATGTATAAGCAAGCATATGGGTCATGTAGAGAAATATGGCGCTTGGGTCTATGGTGGCAATGCTATGCTACACACACACACACACACACACACACACACACACACACACACACACACACACATGTTCCAAGGACCCTTCCCACCCACTCCCATCCCGTAAGTTCAGTTCTATATACAAAGTCTTCAGTTCTGATGTTTTTCACCATCTGTTGTTCCCTTGCTGTATTGTATTTTTTATCTCAAGTTTGGGACAGGTCTCTTTAAAACTTTGTGGAGATGGCAACAGACACATAGGTGAATAGAGTGAAATTCCTGAAATTCAACAATTTTTAGATCAAAGTAAACTGATAAAGTGAAAAAGATTTTTTCAGAATCTATCTTTTCTTTACAGGTATATAAACTTGGCATTTGTAGTATACTTATCTATTTTATGAAAATCTTAAAAAGAAATAGCACAGAATTAGACATGCTATTAATTTTTTAATTTATCTATCAAATTTGTTTTTGTCCAGTGCCCCTACCACAAGCATCTTGATCTTGACTACTTATATTCTCCACATTACTCTCTTGGCCTTAGTTATATGGTCGATTTTAAATCCAAATCCAACCCTGCACTCCCTGCTTAGAATCATTAAAAGCTTCCCTCCTCTTTCCCTTAGGATAACATGCTATGTTGGGTCTCAGTGGGTCCCAACAGATACTGGGGTTAGGAGACAGAGGGCCGTGAACAATGAGTAATTCAACATACCAGATAATGACATAGGAAATAATCATCACCCTGAGTATTCAAGGAGATGAATTTTTTTATATTTTAGCAGATGGTTCCAGCTAAACCACCAGGTAAGCGAGCAGTAAGTGGACAGACCATGAAGACTAGAAGTCATCCAGTGAACTGAACTACAAACACAAGTGTCTGGTCCATGGAAATAACAGACTCTTCACATACTCCTGGGGATATTGCTCCTCACGAGCCCTGTGCACAGTGCTTGCACAGCCAACATGGCCATTTCTCTATCATTTCCATGGTAGAAATATGGTAGGTTCTCAACTTATTTGTAGGAATTAGGAGGGATGGAGGAGGAAAGAAGAACATGAAGATAGCCTCACTTAACCTATCTTGTAAAATTCAAAGTTATCTTTCACCACTGAAAGGTCTCCTGACTCAGACTGGACGTCCTGCTGGGGCTGCATTTCCTAAGTGCCTCCTGGGTCTGGCCCTGAGCTCTCAGGCATCAAATTCTTTCCATAAGGTGTTTTAAAACAGTCTCCTGCTTCCTCTGCCTTATTGACTTTTCAACATTTCCATTACTTTGCCCAGCTATTTCCTTTATTCTCTCTAGTTTCCTTTTCTTTTAAAAAATTCAATAATGGGCTGGGGAGATGTCTCCATAGTAAAGTGCATTCCTTGAGAGCAGGAGACCTGGTTCTAACCCTGGCACTTTAAAAAAAAACAATACTAAGAACAGCTTTTAGCCTTCACATGGTACTAGATGGAGCCATGCTATGAGTATACTGCCTTCCCGAAGTTATGTTCAGACTTGACACCACTCAACCACTTACCATGTGACTCTGGAAAACTGATTTATCGCCATAAAATCCTTCATAAAATAATAACCAAACGGACCCAAAGGACTGCTATGAGAAATAGCTCAATTTATCTGGAAAGCCCTGGCACCCCATCAATATTCATCTTCTCTACCCTCTTCCGGAAACATGTCTGGGACACTACCCCAGACATTTCTCAAACCACACTGTTTTCATGACGACTCTCATTCATTTGTCTTAGAAGTCAGCCCTAATAGGTGCTGTCTTAGTCAGCTTGGGCTGCAAAAGCAAAAATCTCATTCACTAGGTGGCTTATAAACAAGAGAAACATATTCCTCATCTTTCTTGAGACTGACTCAAAGATCCAGGCACATGCTGGTTCAGTGTCTGCTGAGTTCCAGCTCCTTTCTGGTTTGTAGGTGGCACCTTCTGTTTCTTCACCTGGTGCAAATGTGAGGGGTGCTCTCTGGGGTCTCTTTGAAGGCCACTAATTCAATCCATGGTGGTGCCAACCTCGTGTCCTAATCACAGCAAAGGCTCAACCTCCTAAAACCACTATCTTTGGAGGTAAAGATTTCAACATTTGAACTGAAGGGCATTCAGATGTTCATAGGTACTTATTTAAGAAATAATAAGGGCCAGATGAAATTATTTAGGACTCAGAGGCAATCTCAGCAGTTTCCCCATCTTTGGTACTCAGTATATACTGGCTCCAGATGAACCCCAGAATATCTCATGACACCATGAAATCCTGTCAGGAAGAATTCTATCCAGAGCAAGAACGTGGTTCTCTAGAGAGGAACATGAGAATCAATACTCTTATACGCTTGCGAAGAATGAAACCCAGTGCTTGAATTCTTCCCAAAATGTCATTTTGGGTTTCAGTTTTTTAAGATATTTAACATCCCTGACATAAAAAGTTAAATACATGTATAGCAATATGACAGCTAACATTAATAACTGTGATGAAAATTAAGGCTCTCTTGGGAAAACATATAGTAATAGGCTAATGACAAGAAGTCTGGACTAACAGAGACCTAAAAGTTTAAGGACATATGAAAGATCAGACATCAACTACATAATATTGTTTATCACTGGATACCTGTTAACTCAACCAACTCAAAGGAAAGCTCAATCTGAATAGGAATAGGAACTGTATTATCACAACACATAGGCAGTTTCCATGGTTACCTGGGCAGGAAGCAAGCAACCCTCCCCAAACTGGCCAAGGGACCTCTGAACTTTGATTAAATGAGGTTTAATTTATTTAATTAAGCTTATGATTAAATAAATTGCAGACAGCCTCAACCAAGGCTGCAATGAGCAAACCCCTTCCCAAGAGTCTCCTAGCAAACAGGCAGAATGAAGAGCACACTGCAGAGAGCCACATACCTGGGCAACCAACCCAGTCATTGGTGGAAGTTGGTCACAGAGAGCATTGTGCTTTGGAGCTCAGCTGGGTCTCTCCCTGCTTCCTACCCAGGCTATTCTCTTCCCACTCCGCCTCCTGTGGCTGGTGCTTCAGAACATTATGCTGCATTCACTGCAGAATGAGGGAATGGGTCAAAGTCTAGAAGAAACCACGACTCCAACAGCAAGTGTCCCAGTGGCAGAATCTCTGGTCCTTTAGGAGCTGTGGGAGCATCCAAGACCTTGTTCCCCTGCCAACCTTTGGATATTTTTGGATATTTCATCCCTTATTTCTCACCCAAGCCAGCTCAATTGTGGTGGCCTCTCCATATATAACACCTGATAGCCAGGAACCACCAGACTGTGTACACGCGTTCACAAGCAGAACTCTCCAGGGATGTCTCTCAAGAGGGCCATGTCAACTCTGGGTGTGACTTCAGGTCTGTTTCCCTTAGTGTCTCCAGCGGTCTGCTAGGAACCCTTTCTTCAGTCTAGTTAAGCCTGTGTCAAGCACTGCTTTTCTGAAAATAAAACTTCTCTCATCCTAGTTTCAACAATAATTCTCTACTAAAAACAATTCTCTACTCTAAAAAACTATCTCTTTATAAGTCAATGTTCTTCTCTCACTATCCATATAAATCTAAATTTCTTCCACGTCCATTTTCAAACAAATCGCTATTTATACATGAAAGAACTAAATATTTACTGGGAAATTATCCAAGCACTACAGAATGTTTTTGTTCTCTGGAAGACACAGCTCATCTGACAGACACTGATGAAAGGTCAGGACCTGTTCTAAGCCAGTGTGATACTGCTGTGCTCCAAACAGAGGGAGGTTCCTGCCCTTCTGGGGTTTACCTGCTGGTGGAGAAAGAAAAAATACACCCAAAATAAAATAAGCAAGTAAATTCCATAGAAAGTTAGCAGGTAATCACTTCTCCTGAGCGCAGTGAACAGTACCCACTGGGGAGACAGTCCGTGTGAGGGGGGCTGATCTACTCACATCTCCCATAGTGGATGTTGGATGCCTACCACAGTGCCCAACACAGTAAAACAGAGAAAGGTGCAAGCACTCCCAGGGACCCTGGCTCCCTACTGAAAAGCTGGCATCAGCCCCATGCCTCCTCTGCTGAGTCCACAGAAAGAGCAGGCCATGGTCTCCTCATCGTGTGATGCAGATGAATGGCCCATTTGAGTGCCCTCATGCCCACCTGCTCATCCTAAGGTTCACTGTGCACCCAACTGCACAGCTGGTGACCTGCTTCAATGCAATGCCACTCCAGCCTCCTAGATCCAGTATCAGGTGTTTCAAAATCCCATTACAGCTTGCCAGTGGCATGCCTGGGTTCTACATATCACCTTGTGGCTATGCAGAGGTAAGTCTTAGAAAGAGAAGGAATTTTCAGTTTTGTTCAAAAGGAGTCCATCTTCCCAAGACAAACCACAGCAATAAATAAGACATGCTAAAAGCAAACCTGAGCGGTCAGTCACAGAAGCCAAGCTGACCCCCCAGGCTCCCAGGCTGCTACTCGCTTAGGATCATTTCGCCCCCCTTCTTGTTCTGAAACATGCCAAGGAGACCCTATGGACATAAGCAGAGCATCTAACAAGAAGTGGCCTGCAGGTAGATATCCTTTACTAGAGAAAAAACATCAGGGCCAGAGGATAGAGTGGGCAGAGTGCCTTTCACATGGCCACCCCAGATTCAATCTCTGAAACCCCATAATTGTACCCCAGACCCTACCAGGGAGTGAATGCAGAACCAGGAGAAAGCCCAGAGTGTCACTAGGGCTTGGTCCAAATATCCTTCTCACCAAAATAAGAAGAAAAGATATCCCAATGGAACATAAAATGCTTCTGGGTAGTGGGGGAACGTGAGGAACCAGGCTACACTCCAACTCTTCCAGATGCTGTCGGCGAGATGAGCCATCTTCCAAGAGCCTGCTTCACTACATGTGCTAATTACACAATTCATTTTAAGGTAGTGTTTCCTACTCCAGTTATGTAAAAAGTCTACAATCTCTTCACTGAGCTCTAGGAAATGTTCTTTAATCAAATAAAGAAACAGAATGTAATTTTAGTGAGATCAATAGCTGAAATCTCTGGGATGCTGAAAAGACAGAACAAACTGGATGCCATCAAACTCTAGTGAAGTCTTTATGGCCTGCCATGCCGGAGGGAGCCCCAGGTCACAGGAAGGCAGGCAGGCAGGCAGGCAGGCCAACACATGCCATCAGCAGCACTGGGAATCAAGCACCAACATCCCTACAGGGGTCTGTGCCTATCTGGTCCTTCCTGAGCAGAGATCAGCTACAGCACTGTAACAGTACTTGCCTGCTGATGGATGGAGAAGACTCCAGAGCATGAGCTTAGGGAGAGTGTAACTGTGCTGGACCTGCACACTATCCTCTGTTTTGCCTTTTGTGCCGAGGCTCCCATAAATATGTTCTTCCAGAACAAAGCCCTCAGCTGATGCCCTTTGTGTATCCAACCTCACATAATGCCAAGTCACGGTCAGAACCTGTGGTAGTCACTGTGTTATACTAGTGGCTCTGGAACTTTCCTTTTAGCAGCAGGACTCACTGTTAAAAGTAAATTCTTCAGCTGACCCATATGGTCCTCCGAGCACCACCAGGAGTAATTCCTGAGTGTTGACCAAGGAGCGACCTGGAGCATCACCAGTGTGACCAAAAAAAAAACAGAAAACAAAGCAAAAAAAAGATGAATTCTTGAGCAATTTCTATATAAGAAATGAGCAAAAGGGAGTGACCTCTGATTACAGTGGTGCTGGTCCCTGCCAGCAAGCGCTTGTCACTCCACCACCACTAGGACCCCTTCCCCAGCCCTCAGTCTCAGAATCTGTAATTCCCAAGAACCCCACTGGCTCTGCCCAGGACAGATACCATAGACCTTCATGAGTCCACCCTCCTAACCACCTTCTCATCAACCATGGAGGGCCTGCAGGCTCCTCCGAGCCTGAAAGGGGGTTGCCCCCTGCCAGTACAGATGTCTTCCTCCTCTACCCCTCCTCTACTCCATACCCTCACCTCCACTTCACCTAGTTCTTTAGAACATGAAACTGTGGCCTTCCAAACTCTGCCCGAGCTACAGGCAGACACAGCCCCTGTGGCAGCCTTGCTGTTCCTGGCTGCTTCAGAAGCTCCTTCTCTGAATTCCCTTAGGGATTGTGGTGTGAAGCCAGAGAGACAGTTCATGGGCTGTGTAGCGTGGTGTGTCTGGAGGCCCCAGAATCACTGATAGTCAATCCCTGACACCACAGGGGACAACAACCAAGCCCCCTGAGCAAGACGGGGTGTGGCCCCCAAGCAAATCAACAACAACCAAACAGACCCAATGTGACTTCAATGGTAAGTATTCCTCATGCTTACTCCAAAGTCTAGCCTACTAATCTCTGAGCCCCTTTAATGCAGGGACCACTGTTTGTTTGATAGCACATAAGCTTTCAACCAGCACAAGTCTGGAACACAAAAATCAAGAGCTCAATTGATGCTGCTGATGGCCAAATGCATTATCTAGAGCCCAAGTTCAAAACTAGTCCCGTTACTTAAACCACGACTACTCTCAACACACAGATGCACACACTTGCACATGCGTAACATCTTAACTCTCATGAGGGCCCCTGACCTTACTGAAAAAGAATGCAGTTCATCTGATGCAACATTTCTCATATAAGTGACTTTTAGCTCAAGGTCTCCCGCTCTTTCCGCCCCATGCCTCCCTCCCCCCAGAGGTATGATGCACACTGCTTCCCATGCCACCTTCTGAGCTCCAGAATTTTATGAAGCTATCTCCCTGCCCCCACCACCCCCACACACACATGCAATTCCATTCAAGTAAGGAAGGGTTAACTACATGCAATCAAACATTTGTAGAAATTAGTTCATGTGCACTCATGTATAATTAATACTGCGCTAATATTCTAAAGTACCTATTCTAAATTGCCCAAGAACTAATTAAATCTCAGAATACCCCGGAGAGGCAAGCGTTATCAACCACATTAATAAGAAGCCCAGAATAGTTGTCAGAACAGCAGACTGATAAGGGATTATTTTCTGGGACTCTGCCACCAATTCATTCCACATTGCTAATACAGCAGTTTAAAAACCGTATTAGAGTCACACTAATTCTATTGAACCTGCTGAATATGCTTCCTCCCTTGCGTTTGCTCTTCCCCTAGGCTTTCTTATTTTCTCTCTCTCTCTCTCTCTCTCTCTCTCTCTCTCTCTCTCTCTCTCTCTCTCAGTACAAGGGAAGAAACAGCAAGCATCTAACCAATATATGAGTATGAAGGGCATCAGGTCTCTGTCTCCCCATCACCCCCATCCCTGCCACTTCCTGTGTGGACTGCAGTGAACCCCCCAATATTTTTTCAGATGCACTCACATCCCCACGTCTATAGGCTTTCATACACACTGCCAGGAGGAAAATGCCTACCCCACTTTCTCTCCAGCCCCATAATGCTAAGTCACCGTAGAGAGAGCATTTATGGCCCCTCCTCAGCAAGCCTTCAGGATCTACCTCCAGGGACCTGCAATAGTGCCTGCCCCCCATCTGCTCGGCTCACCCCTTAATCTTTTCATCTACTGATATCTCTGTTCTTCCCCCTGCACTCCCAGACCCTCAGGTACTTAAGGGAAGAGAGACACGTCTTACTCAACCCTTGGCCTCTGAGCTAGCTAGCTCGGAGCACTGGGGACAGCGGAACGTTGGCTTGAAAGGCTGCTGGGCTATGGGCCCCCCATTCCAGAATGCCTCAGTTCTCAATTCATCACTGTGAAAATGAACAAGCCTCCTAAAATGGTGGCCCTGAAACAAAACAACTGCCTGCCCTGCCCCACACCTCTGTCCCACCCCTCAGTCCCAACCCCCAGGAGACGCAGGCGACCCTCTAAACTTCTGGTAAGAAACTGCCACAGGGCTGCTGCCTTCATCTCCTGGCAGCAGCTAAGCGGGCCTCCCACCCTTGCACAGGGGAGTCTGCACTGCCCTAGGATGGCCTCGATTCTGAACGGAAACATTCTCCCATCCAGGCCTGGCATAGAGTCCAGTCTGCTACACCATCTCCCAGAAGGCCAGGACCAGTACACACCTCAGAAAGATGGTTCTTGTGGCAGAGAGAGAGAGAGAGAGAGAGAGAGAGAGAGAGAGAGAGTGGAGAGAGAGAGAGAGAGAGAGAGAGCAGGCAATAAGCACTTAGGGAATGTCACAGTCAATCCACAGAAACTGGGGCTGGAGCGATAGCCCAGCAGGTAGGGCATTTGCCTTGCACGCGGCCGGCCTGTGCCGCCCTGGGTTAGATCCTCCGGTATCCCATATGGTCCCCGAGCACCGCTAGGAGTAATTCCTGAGTGCAGAGCCAGGAGTAACCCCCTGAGCACCGCCGGGTGTGACCCAAAAAGAAAAAAAAAAATCCACAGAAACTTTGCTATTCGCCTTTCTTACCTCATCCTTTTGAACTGTGAATTTTTTTCTTATTTTATAATTCCTGCAACAATACGTTAATATTGTAAGTATTACATATGTGAGTAGAAATGTCCTGGTTCCTGTACCCACTGTTCACCACTCTGAAACTAGACAGAATGCTGATCTAAGGTTTTTATCAAGAGGAAATGAATTAATATTTGTAAGACACATGAAATAATATGAGACCCATAGAAAGAAACCTGTCGATATTTATTAGATTTGTTTTAATGCAACTTATAAAGTAGGGAGTTAGCTCAGAGAGATCCAGCACGTGCCTCGCATGCAGGAGGCACCAAATCTAGTCATAGCACCACATGGCCCCTACGGACGTGGACTCCTAAGCACCACCAGATGGACCCCTGGTGACCCCAAGCACTGCCTGCCTGAGCAGCACCACATCACTAGGTCTAAGCACCATCAGGCATGTTTCACAGGCCCAAACACCCTATAACAAGTTCAAATTACTAGTATATATGTGACTATTTACATTTGCAAATCACTGGTATAGATAAAAGCTGGACCAGAGCCAAAATGCAGACTGAAGCCACCATAGGAATTCATGAGATAGCCAAAGAGATGATGGGACTCAAACCACAAGAATAACATCAGACACACAGGGACAGGCTGAAGAAGTATGTAGCTGTCAGTGTCCAGTGAACATGGAAGATTGCCAGGCATGAAGGTTGAGGAAGAAGTTTCTAGCTGAGACATCTGGATGGCAGGGCCAGATGCCAAGACAGATTATGAGAATACTCACAGAATTGGACATAAAGTTTAGGCTACCTGTAGACATCCCAACTGAAATCAAAAGCTTGAAGCTCAAGAGTGAGTCTAGCCCAGGAATATGTATCTAGGGGTCACTAAAAGAACTCAGCTAGTAGGTGAACACACAGAAATGAAGAGGCCACACTGCAGTCACCGGTGAACACACAGAAGTGAAGAGGCCACACTGCAGTCACCAGTGTGTCACCAATTATCTGCAGTTCTGGGCACACGGCTGGTTACACTTCCTGGCCCTTTGAGGGGTCTGTGAATAGGGAGAGGTAGAAACAGGAGATCAGTTCAGGAAGATAAACTTAAGGGCAGATATGAGAGGTCACCTCTGGGCCAAGTTGAAAGCATCCAGGCCGCTCCATGCCACACCATTCACAGGACCCAGCTACCCTCAGATGGTGGCTCCCCAGAGGGACCAGAGCCACAGCCACAAGACAGACTCCTGGGTTCTGTGAGGATTGCTACTTAAGGAAGCCTGTTATCAGGGCAAAGCCTGGCCTATCCTGGAGGGCAGAGTCAAACAATTCTCTGATGAGCCAATAGGCAGGAACTCACCGAGCAGGTAGGATAGAAGCAGCTGGAGAGACATGAGGAAAGTAGAAAGAGGGAGAGTCACAAAAAAAGGGGGAAACACTGATGCCAGGACGAAGTCCCACAGTTCCAAGCAGGTCTAAAAGGGAAGTTTGGAGACAACTGCACCAGCCGACCTCCAGGATTTCTGCTCTTGTGAGCAGGATCCGAGGCAATGAGATGAAAGACAGACCCTGTCAGACATCTCTGCACCCAGGAAGGGGTTATGCTGAGGCTGACTCTGCAGCACCTTTCCACCTGCACATTTGCAAACATGATTCACTCAAAACAGTTTTCAATCATAGCAGCTACTTATCCAGTCAGCTATTTCTAACAGAAATATAGTAGATGGTGTTTGAAATATTTTGTAAAATATATTCAGGAAGATTATAGGTGCACCTTAGGTAAGATCTTAAAATAAATGCTTTGTCTTCTTTGGGAAAGATTTAACAAAAATAAAGGCTGGCTTTTTCATCTCTGTGCATAGATAGACCCCAGATACAACAACCTTAGGAAGGTTCAGAAGTCACTTTATAAATTTGACATATTGATTTCTGCAGGCTGCAAAATGTTTTTCAAAAACACCAGCTGTTCAACATAATGCCATAAAAACAAATCTCTTTTCCTGCTTTCCTTTACTATACAAATGTAGAATGAAATAACTGTTGAATACATATCAAAATTGTTATTTTTACCTGGCCACAGCTGACTGTAGGCAATAATCTTATTTTATTCGCTTCTAATTGTTTTACCAAGCTAAAGAGTCAAGGTCAATAGTTTTAAATGCCACTAAACTGCTCTTTACAGAACATAGATTAAAACGATTAAGCAAGAATTTTCCAAATTGTAATATTATGCTTGGCAAAAGAGGAAACACAGAACAATCAGATGGACATCAGCCACAAGGCAACTGAGCCTAAGGTCATTTCTGCATATTTCAGAGGCATTCACAGTGGCCAGAAAGGAAAAAAAACACCGAGAACTTCTATCTTTCCATTTGGTATTTGTTTAGTTAAAGTCCATTTAGGTCGTTCTAATCAATGGAATACGAGGCCAATTTCTACATGGTTTATTACTGGAGAAAGCTGATAACCATATTAGGAAGGGCGATACTGCCTTGTACCCTTGGAGAGAATCCTAATGACAGAGGAGAAAACAAACATCAGGAACGAGCCCGGTTAGAACTTTTATTTCTTGTAAGGTTAGAAAAACCGTGGAAGAGGTACACTGAAATGAATATAATCGAATTCTGTAAAGGAGAAATGAGATTGGTCTGAAGACAAAGCCAGTATGGGAGTGTGGGGAGAAGCAGGATAGCACCTTAACCCGATTCGGTGTGTTACAGGACTTTGGATATTCATCCCTCAAGTTCCTAGGTTGCCTTTCTAAGCCAATGTCAACAAATCAAGTACTCTGTGACTCAGTTGATAACATTCTCCAAATTATAAAACCATGTAGCTGGTGAAGACACCAGTGGTTGCAGCATAAAGGGGTGTAGGAGGCGAAGAAGCAGGGGGTAGAGGGTGGAGGCAACCACACCGTGCATGCTGTCTCCCAACCGGTGGGACTATCTTCTGGTGTGCATGTGTGACAGATGTCAGGACTCGATATACTATGCTCTCAGTCAGTGTGTCCTGATGGGATACTGTGCTAGACAGTGAGACGGTCCAACACAAGGGGAGGAGAGGGGGTGTGCAGGCAAGGGAAGGGGAGGAGAAGGGAACTCTCAAAACTATATTTATATTTTTTCTCTTATTGATATGATGTACTATGTGGATTGACTTGCAAATGTTGAACCATCCTTGCATTCCCGGGATGAATCCTACTTGGTCATGATGTATGATCTTCTTGATGAGTCTTTGGATTCTGTTTGCTAGTATTTTGTTGAAGATCTTAGCATCCGTGTTCATCAGGGATATTGGTCTGTAGTTTTCTTTCTTTGTGTTGTCTCTACCTGCTTTGGGTATCAGGGTGATATGTCGCCTCGTAGAAGCTGTTTGGGAGTGTTTCTGTTTCTTCTATTTCCTGGAAGAGCTTGAAAAGGACTGGCTGTAGGTCCTCCTTAAAGGTTTGGTAGAGTTCACTAGGGAATCCGTCTGGACCTGGGCTTTTGTGTTTGGGAAGACTTTTAATTATTGTTTCTATTTCCTCAATGGTGATAGGCTTATTCAGGTATTGGAGGTCTTCTTGTTTCAGCCGTGGGAGGTTATAGGACTTCAGGAATTGATCCATTTCTTCTAGATTCTCATGTTTCAACGGCATACAGGCTCTCAAAGTAATCTCTGATGATCTTTTGGATTTCTGTGGTTTCTGTTGTGATGTCACCATTTTTATTTCTAAGTCTGTTTATTTGGGTTCTCTCTTTCCCTGTCCTTACAAGTCTTGCCAATGGTTTGTCAATCTTGTTTATTTTTTCAAAAAACCAGCTCTTGGTTTCATTAATCTTTTTGGATTGATTTTTTGGTTTCCAACTCATTGATTTCCTCTCTAAGTTTTATTATTTCCCTTTTTTCTGCCTGGGTTGGGCTCCTTTTGTTGGTCTTTTTTCTAATGTCTTCAGCTGTGTAGTCAGGTTATTTATGTGGGCCCTTTCTTGTTTCCTGATGAATGCTTGCAGAGCTATAAACTTCCCTCTTAACACTGCTTTTGCCGTGTCCCACAAGTTCTTATAGTTGGTGTCTTCATTTTCATTTGTTTCCAGAAATCTTTGGATTTCCTGTTTGATTTCTTCTATGACCCATTTGTTGTTCAGGGAGTGAGCTGTTCAGTTTCCAGGTGTTTGGTTTGACTCCCTGTTTCTGTGTGCACGGTTAACTTCCATTTTCAGTGCATCATGGTCTGAAAAGATAACTGAACAATTTCTATCTTTTTTATTTTGTTGAGGTATGCTTTGTGGCTCAGCATGTGGTCTATATTGGAGAATGTTCCATGTGCACTAGAGAAAAAATGTGTATTCAGCTTTTTTGGCATGAAAAGCCCTGTATATATCCACTAGCTCTCTTTCTTCCATTTCTTCCTTCAGGGCCAATATTTCCTTGGTGAGTTTCAGTCTTGTTGATCTATCCATCGTTGATAGAGCAGTGTTGAAGTCTCCAACTATTATTGTGCTACTGTTAATGTCTTCTTTGAGGTCTCTTAGCAGTTGTTTTATGTATTTTGCTGGCCCCTCATTGGGTGCATATATGTTTAGTAGTGTAATATCTTCCTGGTGTACATACCCCTTAAGTAATAAGAAATGGCCTTCGTTGTCCCTTCTAACCTTTTTCAGCCTGAAGTCTATATTATCTGATACTAATATGGCCACACCAGCCCTTTCTGGAGGAGTTGTTTGCATGGAGAATGGTCTTCCAACCTTTGACTTTGAGTCTGTGTTTGTTCTGATTATTCACATGCGTTTCTTGTAGACAGCAGAATGTTGGGTTCAATTTTTAATCCATTTTGTTACTCTGTGCCTCTTAATTGGTGCATTTAGACCATTGACATTGAGAGAGATTATTGTCATCGGATTTTGTGCCATCTTTCTGTTTGTGCTTGTTGTGCTTATGGGTTTGGTCGTATTACAGTAGACCCTTCAGTCCTTCTTTTAAAGTTGGTTTTGAGTCCATGAAGTTCCTGAGTTGTTGCTAATCCATGAAATTGTGTATCTTTCCTTCATATCTGAATGTGATTCTGGCCGGGTAAAGAATTCTTGGTGAGGCCTGCAGTTCATTCAGCCTTTTCACAATATCCCACCATTGTTTTCGGGCTCGGAGTGTTTCATCAGAGAAGTCTGCCGTAAATCTTAGAGATGTTCCTTTGTATGTGATTTCCTTCTTTGATCTTGCTGCTTTCAGTATTCTATCTCTCTCTATAGTTTTTGTCATTTTAATTAAGATGTGTCTTGGAGTATTCTTGTTGGGTTTCTTTTAGCTGGTATCCCACGGGCCTCCTGGATCTTGAGGCAAGTCTCTTTAGTTCAGGAACTTCTCAGCAATGATGGCTTTGACAGTTTCTTCTTCATCAGGGTTTTCTTCTTGCCCTTCTGGGACCCCAATGATCCGTATGTTGTTTCTTCTGGCTTCATCCCGATTATCTCTTGTTGTCTGTTCGGTAATTGTGAGTATTTTTTTTCTATCTTCTGATGTTGTGTAGAGAATCTTTGGAACTGGTCTTCGAGATCACTAATTCTTTCTTCAGTAGCTATTATTCTGCTATGCTGGCTTTCCACTGTGTTTTTCAAACCATATGATCCTATCAATAGGCGCCGAGAAAGCATTTGACAAGATCCAGCACCCGTTCATGACTAAAACCCTCAAGAAAATGGGAATTGAAGGGACTTTCCTCAAGATAGTTACAGCACATCTACCAAAAGCCCACAGCGAGCATCATTCTAAATGGGGAAAAGTTGAAAGCCTTCCCCTGAGATCAGGGGACAAGACAAGGTTGCCCACTCTCACCTCTTTTTTTTAATATAGTACTGGAAGTACTTGCCATAGCAATCAGAGAAGAAAAAGGACATCAAGGGCATCCAGATAGGCAAGGAAGAAGTCAGGCTATCATTATTTGCAGATGACATGATATTATTCCTAGAGAACCCTAAACTCTCTACCAAAAAACTCCTAGAAACAATAGACGCATGCAGTAGAGTGGCAGAATACAAAATCAACACCCAAAAAGTCGGTGGCTTTCCAATATACAAATAACCAAAGAGAAGAAAGGGATGTTAATGAAACAATTCCATTCACCATTGCCACAGAAAATCAAATACCTAGGAATCAACTTACCCAAGATGTACAGTACCTGTACAAAAAAAACTACAAGACACTGCTCCAAGAGATAAAAGATGAC